>NGBS01000008.1:0-217438 GCA_002245135.1 Proteromonas lacertae | reverse complement strand
CTGGAAGCAGTAGCTATTTCTGGAGCACCACATCGATATTTGAGCCTGAACATCCATCTATTGCATTAATTATTGTAGAATGACCTTTTTGATTGAATACTGGTACTTCTGGATTATCAAGATCACTAGATATATTAGAAAAACATGATTTTGTCTATACTATATGCTTAAATAACCTTTATAATCTCCAGTTGCTAAATAACGATCTTCAAGAGAGGAAGCATCAAAAGTTCCACATTTTATACCATTTGGTCTTTCAATCTACACTCATAATACAAATTAATATACCTCTTTTATACATTTTGCTTCACCTTTTTGTAATCATAATATTATTGCTCCAGTACCTCTTGGCTTAATACCAAGTGCAACAAACTTAGCAGAGCATGGAATCCATTTAGTAGTATAAGGTGTGAAATTTACAGATTGATTGATATGTTCTATGATCTGAGGTGCATCAGTTGTCTCCATATTTTAAAAAAACAGATTTATTCTAAAAACAATATCCGTTACATGCAAAAGCTTGAAAGATTTGTTGCAATGTTTAATAAAGTAGTTGAGATACAATACCAGATGACTTCATTTGCATCTTCGTGATGGAAGTAACATGGAGTATGATTTTTTCAATTTTAACAACATAGATCTCTCGTTTCAAAGATTCCTTTAGTTTATGGTAGAGTATTGGTAATGCCCAACCTTATTCCACCAATTACAACAACTGAAATGGCTTTAGATTATCAAAAGAGAATATTAAAAGCTTGTAATCCAAAAACCAATACTCAATTCCTAATGACATTATATTTAACAGACACAACATCGCCAGAAGAAATAGTAAAAGCCAAAGAAAGTGGACAAGTTTTTGCTTGTAAGTATTATCCAGCTGGAGCAACAACCAACTCAGCTAGTGGTGTAACAGATATAAAGAAAGTATATCCAGCATTACAAAAAATGAGTGAATTATCAATGCCTCTTTGTATTCACAGTGAAATACCAGATCCTTCAATTGATATCTTCGATAGAGAAAAAGAATTCATAAAACAAATATTAATTCCTTTAATCCAAGACCATCCAAAACTTAAAATAGTCATGGAACATATAACAACCAAAAATGCTGTAGATTTTATAATGTCCACTGGTCCTAACGTTGCTGCTACTATTACTCCTCAACATTTATTATTTAATAGAAATTCATTGTTAGTTGGTGGAGTTAAACCTCATTATTATTGTTTACCTATTTTAAAGAAAGAAAAACATCGACAAGTATAGTTATTATTATACATATAGGCATTACTTCAAGCAATTAGAAGTGGAAGTAATAAATTCTTCTTAGGGACAGATAGTGCTCCACATCCTAAAGGAAAGAAGGAGTGTCCTTCAGGATGTGCAGGTTGTTTCACTATGCCACATGCATTAGAATTATATATGATGGCATTTGAAGAAGCTGGTTGTATTGAGAATTTTAAGAAATTTGCTTGGTATTAATATATATATATACATCATTTGATGTTAAATGTAATAATATTAATGAATAGTGAGAATGGAGCTGATTTTTATGGCTTTCCAAGAAATGGAGGAAAAGTAATATTAGAGAAAGAGGAAGAATTGTATATTTGTTTAATAATATATTGTAGAATACCGAAAGAATATGAATTTGGTGATTCTGTTGTAGTTCCTATTAAATTTGGAGAAAAATTGAGTTGGAAGTTGAAAATTGAGTAATTACTATTGAGATATGCTTTTATTTTTACATATATGTGTTTATTCATGAATATATCATAAACAATTTAATTAAATAATACATTTATTGTGGATTTTCAACTAATTTGAGTTTATTCTCAGCCTATAACAATAAAATCACTATTACATATTAATACTGTTTCTAATTTCTTTCTAATTTCTACTGAATCATTCACCATTTCATCAAATTTCTGTTTCATTTGTTCCAATTCTTTCTTTAATGATTCATTCACATGATCTTCAGTTTTATTTTATTTAATTCATTCTATTTTATAATAATAATAATAATAAATAAATAAATACTTTTAGATTCATTATTTCTTCATCCTTTTTATTATCGATTTCATTAATCTTTGATTGGTTTATATTTTGATCTTTCTCTTCAACAGTATTAGACAATCTCTTAATCTCATTCTCCAATGTCTATATATATATATATATTATAATAAAATACATGATTTGTTCATACAATTGCATCTATTGGAATATTATTGGGATTATGATTATTATAATATTCATTTATTTTTATTAATCTTCATTAATCTTGTCTAAAGAAATACAATCAGCGTTATTATTATTATTATTATTATCAGAAGTCTTTAGTAATTGCTTTGCTGCATTAGTTGATGCTAATGCTGTCTGAATTGATATTTCACAGTGTTTTTTTAACTATAATATAATATAATAAAAAATTAATAATAATAATAATATATACTTCATCTATAGTTTCATCATATGAATTTATCACTGAATCTATTATCTCATCTCTATTCTTTATTATTTCATTCATTTCTCTTTATATAGATTTTCTATTGAAGTAACACATTCTTTCAGTTTTGGATATTTCTACATGATATCTTGGAATGTGAGTGATAAAATTCCATTTTTCAAAATATCTAACTAGTTGTTTTGATTTATAGATAATGCCATTCTATTCAATAATATTAATCCCATCTCATTTAATTCTAAATAAAACAATATAATAATGAAATATACTTTGTTTTGAGCTTATCTTCTCTTCTTCTATTTGCATTTTATACTTCAACTCCAATTGATTTATTTCTTCTTTTTGTTTATCTTCCATTTCTTGTTTAAAACTATTAAAAGATTTTTCCATTTCATCTAATTCTGATTTATGATTTTCATTCAATTTTTGCATTTCTTCCACTTTATTCTGTATCTCCGATTGTAATTCATTCTGTTGTTGTTGATGTTCTTCATTTATTTCATCTATTATTTTATTGGTTGTTATTACATCAACATTGTTTAACCAAGCGTGAAATGATCTTATCATCACTCTTTTCATAATATCTTTTGTAATTCAACAATACGTATGACAGGAGCTGCATTTTTGTAAGCTGATAATGAATTCTCCAATGTTTGATATGCTCTTTGTCTTTCATACTTTGCTCAGCTGTCATGGCTTGATCTAAAGCTAATTGTTTTAATCCGTTGTCTAACTCCTCTACTTGCCTATTAATTGCAGTATAAGATTGGTTATTCAATGCACGAACCCACTCATTCTGTTCAGCTGCACTCTGTGGCTGGAAATAGAATCCTCTTCCTGTTCGAGTTATGACTTCAAAAACATGATCACGACCTTCGACTGTCCCTGAAGCCTATTATTATATTATTTTAAATGCAAATACTCCAATAGATGCATCATCTAAGCCAATAATACCTTTGGTTCTTTGGCAGTATTATTATTGTAATAGTACAAAATGCTATTCTTGAATACTATATACATCTGAGTCCACTTTTTGATTTTATCACCTTTCATGTTGAGATAACCCATGCTATTTTGAAAATAGATCAAGATTTGTGATACATTTGTGGTGAATATAATGAACTAACTGGACAATAGATTTCATCAGACATTTTAGAAAAAATATCTTTCTCAAATCAAGTTTTTATCAAATGAAACGAATATACATTTATTAAAATTTGGAACAGAACAAAAACATTCAATACAATCATAAAATAACTAGATATACTTATATACATACACACTTATATCTCATCCTTTAAAACCTTTTGGTTTTACAACACATTCATACCAAATATAATCACTATTTTCTATAGAATTCGCCATATTACCTTCTGTATTACTACAATGCATGTTAATAATAGTTTTACCTGATTTTTTCATATTTATTTTCTTTATCGAAAATAACGGTTTTGGCAAGAATCCTGGGTATATTTTATTCCTCTCACCTAATAGTAATATGTGAATTGGTTTTACTGAAAATGTTTTTGTGAACAGAGTAGAACTTTGAGTTATATATTCTCTAATTGACTTCCTTACACAAGCTGATCTTATCTATTATATTATATAATAAATATTTAATAAATGATACACTATCTGTAATTGGTTTATCTTTGTGACAATCACAAGGTAAATCAATAATATGAATAAAGGAGTATGGATACATAATATTTCCTCCTATTATAATTAAACCTTCTCGAATATTGGTAGGAAATGAAAATTTTGAAAGGAAATCACCTAATTTCTGTAAATCCTCACTAAACCTTGAAGCATTCTTTAAACCTCCATGTCTTAACTTTCTGTTGAAGATTAGAGTTATATGGAATATAATACTTTACACCTACATCAGATAGCTTTAAATTCTCAATATAAGGACTTATTTCTACAACTGGTCTATATTATAACAAAATAACAAATACAATGATATTTGTTGGTTTAAATAGAGTGTTTGATTTAATAATTCTTGAAATAGTGTAATAAAGAGCTTTTCGTCTATCTGAGCATCAAATCTAGTAAAATAAATGCTTATCCAATAAATAAAATACGAAATATCTAAATTAGTAATCTCTATTTGCTTAATTTTAAAGGCATTTAAATTAGTTTGAATTCTTAGGAATCAAGCCTATATCTTATTTTTTGATGTTTTTTTATCATTAAAACATAAAAGCAATATTAAGTTACATATTATATGTTATCTACCGCTAATGTTCCTTCAGGAACAAGGTTTGAAGCTTCTTTATAAGAGAATGTCAATATACCATTTTCATTGAGGTTCATCGTATATGTGAAATTAAAATCACTCCATTTTTTATCTGTAGGTAAACCGTCAATAGTATAAGTTCTAATGATTTTATTATGAGAAGCAACAGGATCTTCACCTTCTAGAAGCTTTAATACCATTTTACTTTGTCCATCACGAGATGGTCTATAATTACTTTTCTCCTTTTTACAAGGAATACTGAGATTTTTTTCTAAAATCACACTTAACATATCACCATGCATATTAACACCAATTGAATGTGACAATACATCTTTAACTACTAATGTTGCAGATGTAGCAGGTTTAATAGGTTCTTTAAAGCCAGTAACTGTTAATGTCTCAGATTGATGTTTATCTTCTGTAACTAATGGTATTGTTTGATCTGAAGAATGAGGAGGAGGTGGTGGTGGTGGTTGCTGCAATACTGATTTCTCACATTTAAACGTGCTTTTTGATGTAGTTGCTGTAAATGATTCTGTAAATGATTCAATTGGATATTCTTCTTCAACAATTGATAATGGTATTGGAGATGGTAATCTTTCATTTATTGTTGATTTATTACTTTTAAATGTTCTTTTTGTTGTGATTCTATCACCATTGGATGAATATTTCATACTACCATTTTTTACAGTGATTGTTCCATTCATTTCTTCATTAATTTCATCTTTTGGTGGTTTTATATTTGTAATTGTCCCTAATATCTCATCATTTTTTATATCAACAATCGCTTTTGCTCCATTACTAAAGCTATGTTCATATGTTCCTTTTATTAAATCAGCTGCTAATAATGCTGCACCTGTTGCTACAGCTTCATCTGGATTTATATCTTTATTTATATTCTTACCTGGAAAGCATTTTCTTAATAATTCTTCTATCATTGGAATTCTACTACTTCCACCAACTAATACAACATCATCAATATCTTTCTTTGATATGCTTTTACTTTGTAATGCTCTTTCAACAATTTCGATTGTTTTATTATACAAATCTTTACATATATCATCCAATTTAGCTCTTGAGACTGTTAAACTTTTTGTATCATCTTCAACATCAACAAATATATCACTATCATTTGTTGAACTTAGCAATATCTTTGCATTATCACAAGCTGCTTTTATTCTTGGTATTAACTGTGATTTTGATTCAATATCAATTCCAATCTCATGGCAGAAGAATTCTACCAGTCTGTTTGTTATATCTTCACCACCCAAATGGTCGTTTCCATCTGTAGCAAGAACTGTTACTTCATTACCTACTACTTTAATAATTGAAACATCAAAAGTACCACCACCAAAATCATACACTAAGATTGTTCTATTCTCTTTCTTGTTATTATAACCATAAGCGATGGCAGCAGCAGTAGGCTCGTTTATTACTCTTAATACATTTAATCCTGCTAATGTTCCAGCTTCTATTGTTGCTCTTCTTTGAGCATCTGTGAAATATGCTGGAATAGTAATAATTACATTTTTTGTTATATTTTCATCATAATTACCTAACACTTTTGGTAATGCCATATCAACTATATTCTTTAATATGAAACTAGATATTTGTTGAGGTGTAAATCTTTGGATTTTTGATTGATATTCTACTTCAAATAATGGATTTTTATTTCCATCGTCAACTACTTTAAATGGCCAACTTTTCAGATCTTTTTGGACTGATTCATCATCTATCTTATGTCCAATTATCCTCTTAGCATCATATATTGTGTTCTTTCTGTTTGACGATGCTTGATTCTTAGCTAAAAGTCCTACACTCATTTTATCTCCTTTAAACCCTACCCATGATGGAGTGGTTGTTTTACCATTGTTATCAATAACATCGACGATTAGTCTATTATCTTTATCACTTATTTCTCTTCCAACAGCAATACATGAAAAAGTAGTTCCTAAATCGATACCACAACTAAATCTCACTTGTTTATCAGCTGACATGTTCTTCTAATTCTTATTATATGAAAAAGTGAACTAAAAAAAAGTGTGAATGAAACGAGTATATTTTCAGTAATAAAAAGAAAAATTATGTCTACAGAAGAAAGTAATAGTATAAACAGAATTTTATTGATGTGAATAGGCTTAAAAGCACTGCATTCAACATTTGTGAATTTTTTGAAATATATTTCTCGTATATTTTAAATGAGTGTATATTTAGCTAATTCAACCCCAATTCCTGATGAATTGAAATTAGCAATACTTATTAATTGGTGGGACAAAAATCATCGTGAATATAAGAAGCAATTCCGTGAAACTAAGAAAGCACTTAAAATTTTAACTGAAAAACAAGAATATTATGAAGAATTAGAAGAAAAGAATAAAGGGTTGGAAGAGATTATAACATTAGCAGAAATAAAAATAACTGATTTAACAAAGAAATATGAAGATGCTAAAATGAAGTTAAATCATTATAAACGACTAGATGAGTTAGAGAATAAATTAAAGGAAAAAGAACAACAAATATTAATGTATGAAAGTCAATTCGATGAAATGAAAAGCATAGAAGAATATAATGAATTATTAAATGAATTGTATGAAAAAGAGAATGAGTTAAACATGAAAAATGAAGAAATTAATCAAATCAAAACGGAAATGAAAGAATGTAAGTCAATATTGAAAATACTACAGAATAAATCAGAAAATGAAGTGATAAAAGAACTTAGAGATAAAATCAATAATATGAAAAGTATAGAAGAATATAGTAAATTAGAGGAAAGATTGAAAGAAAAGGATGAAGAGAAAGAAAATGAATTAAATGAAAAGAAAGAAGAGATAAATAGAATAATGATGGAAATGGAAGAATTGAAACAACATCAACAAGAGAGTAAAATTGAAAATGAATTGAATGAGTTGAGAGAGAAAGTCATTAATATGAAAAGTGTAGAAGAATATAATGTATTGAAAGAAGAAGTAATAAAGAAAGAAGAAAAATTATCAATGTATGAAAGTCAATTTGATGAAATGAAAAGTATTAACGAATATAATGACATATTAAATAAATTGTATGAAAAAGAGAATAAGTTAAAAGAGTTAAAGGAAAAAACTAATTATTCTAAGAGTATAGAAGAATGTAGTAAAAAGAATAATGAATTTAAATTGTTTCCAGTATTGAGTGTTGAGTATAGGAGAGATTTTGAATAATTGTTTTTAATCAGTTGAATAGTTAATAATTATTATATAAATGTTATATGTGATTTATTTCATACCTTTTGCTATATATATTTTATAGAAATCAAATATATAATTAAATTTTGAATTTATTGAAAACGAAACGACTATATTTTTTAATAATTTTTGGAATTTTCTTCTTTGTGTGTTTTTTCACTCGTATAAAGCATTTTATACAACAATTTAAGAATATCAAATATGTCTACAGAAGATAGTAATAGTATAAGCAAAATAATCTTGATATTAATAGGTTTAGAATCACTTCGTCAAATCTTCGTGAATTTTTTGAAACATATTTCGTGTATAGTTCTAATAAATATATTTAGCCGATTCAACTCCAATTCCTGACGAGTTAAACTTAGATTTACTTATTAGTTGGTGGAACGAAAATCACCAAGAAGATTGGAAGAAAAAATATGAAGAAGCGAATACAAATGTATTTATAATATTTATACAGTATAGTATACAAAGATTTTGAAAAAGACAAAAGTTTTAGTTAAAAAGGAAAAAGAAATGCAAGTATGTAAATATCACTATTCATATTAATAGGAAGAACTTGCAAAATTGAAAGGTCAACCTTTAGATATGAGTTTGAACAGATCTAGTAGTAGCGAAGTATATATCACTATAAATATTATAAAATATATATCTGTAGATTAGTCCAGAACTATCTGATAAAACTCCACAAGATATGATACCCAAATCAGAATTTGATTCTTTAAATGAGAAAACAATGAAATTAGTAGCTAAATACAAGCAAGCAGAAAAAGAACTAAAAGAATTAAAAGAAAAACAATCATCAGGAACAACAACAACAACAACAACAACAACAACAGGAGGTAGTAGTGAAATGAAATCTTTAGAAGAATATGAAGAACTTGAAACAAAATATCAAACATTAAATGATAAAGTATAATAATAATAATTATTATTGAAATAGTACAACAGCTTTCTAACAAAAATGAAAGAATTAATCACAAAATGTAAAAAGAATGAATCAACAATCAAAGAATATGAAGAATCAATCAGTTCCAAAGATTTTGAAATAGATGCGTTACAAACTAGAATAAAAGAGTTGGAGAATACCAATGTAAAAGATGTATCAATATTAAACAATAATAATAATGAAGAAGAAGAAAAAGAAGGAGAGAAAGAAGATAAATCTGCTGGTGATAATGTAATATCATTGGATAAATACAAACAACTGGAAGAAAAGAATAGAATATTAGAAGATAAGATTACCTCCATCACTTCAAAAACAAAAGATTTAATAAAGAAATATAAAGAAAGTGAATCAAACTTACAGGAATGTAAAAAACAAATAAATGTTAAAGAAAATGAAAATAATGAATTAGTGAAACAAATCAATTTAATTGGTGATAAACTCTCAACAATGAAATCAATAGAAGAATATAATCAATTAGAAGAAACTTTTATGAATCAAAGAGATATGTTAATGGATTCAGATATGAAGATGACTGAAATGAAGAAGAAACTAGAAGAATATGAAATGAAAGAAAATGAAATAGTGAAAGAGAAAGACGAGATGATTAAGCGATTGGAGAATGAGATAGAAGAAATGAAAAGTCAACAACAACAACAACAATCAGATAATGAGAATGGAAATGAGAACAAATTGAATGAATTAAGAGAAAAAATCAATAATATGAAGAGTATAGAAGAATATAATGAATTAGAGAATAGTTTGAAAGACAAAGAAAAAAAAAAAAAAAAAAGAAAAAAAAAAAAAAAAAAAAAAAAAAAAAAAAAAAAAAAAAAACAACAAAAAAAAAAAAAAAAAAATAATAATAAAGAAAAAAAAAATAATAATATGAAAAGTATAGAAGAATATATGAATTAGAGAATAGTTTGAAAGACAAAGAAAATGAAATAGAAGAATTGAAACAACAGCAGCAAGAACAGGATGGCATAAAGAATAGTGTTGAAAATGAATTGAAGGAATTGAAGGAAAGGTTGAATAAAATGAAGTCTATTGAAGAGTATAATGAATTGGAGAATAAACTAAAAGAAAAAGAAAGTGAATTGAATCAAAGAAATGAAGAAATTAATAGAATGAAAACAGAAATTGAAGAATTGAAACAATATAAAGAAGCTATTGCAGAAGAAAAAGAAAATTTGGAGAATGAAGTCAAAGATAAAATCAATAATATGAAGAGTATAGAAGAGTATAATGAATTAGAGAATCTATTAAAAGAGAAAGAGAATGAAATAAATGATAAAAATGAAGAGATAAATAGAATAAAAGCAGAAATAGAAAAGTTGAAACAACAACAACAAGAACAACAAAATGGTAATGAAAATGAAGTAAAGGAATTAAAAGAAAAGATGAATAATATGAAAAGTATAGAAGAATATAATGAATTAGAGAATAGTTTGAAAGACAAAGAAAATGAATTGAATGAAAGAAATGAAGAGATAAATAATATAAAAATTGAGTTAGAAGAATTGAAACTAAAGAAAGAAGAGATTGAAAAAAGAAAAGAGGATATAGAGAATGAATTAAACAGAAGAAAAGAAGAAGAAAATACCTATAAAATGGAGATAAATGAACTTCAAGAAAAATTGAATAACTTTACTCAAGAAAACTCAGAAATAATTAAAGCAAAAGAAGAAATAGAAAAATCAAAATCCTTATTAGAAAATGAAATAAATGAATTGAAAGAACAGCAAAATGAATCAGATAATGAAGTGATAAAAGAGCTTAGAGATAAAATCAATAATATGAAAAGTATAGAAGAATATAATGAATTAGAAGGATTATTAAATGATAGAAATAATACAATAGAAAAGTTAGAAAATGAATTAAAACAAAACAAATTAGAATATGATGAAAGAATAACAGAAATAAACGAAAATATAAAATCAAAAGATGAATTAATAAAAATGAAAGATGAAGAAATATTAAAGTTTACTGTAGAAATAGACCAATTAAAATCCACTAATGGTAGTAATAATTATTGTTATAATGATCAAATACCAATCAATATCAATCAACAATATGTATTACTCTCAAGCCAGTATCAAGCCTTATCAACTTCATCAATTCCTTTACAGATATATAATAACAATTTCAGTGTATATTCTGATATATCAACTCCATCAGTAATATCAATAAGTGAATATAATGAATTATATGAGAAATATAATAGTTTAGAATTAGAAATTGAGAATTTTATAAGTGAAAATTACACCATGTCAAATGAAGAAGTTCAATCTTATAGAGTGGAAAATAATATATTATCCGCTCAATTATCTTCTATTCAAGAGATATATAAAACAAATTGAGAGCATTAATAAACTGAATACTGAAGAATTTGATTTACATTTGAAAGAGATTGAGAATAAATTGAATGAGAAAGAAGAAGAGTTAAATAATAGAAATAGTGAAATAAGTAAAGGTAAAGAGAGAATCACTCAATTAGAAAGTGAAATTAATGAATTAAAAGATGTTAGAAGGAAAGAAGTAGAGGAAAAAGAAATGGAATTAAACTCATCACTTGAAATAGAGAATGAAAAGATTAATCAATTGATGGAAGAAATTAACAACAAAAATGAAGAAATAAAGAAGTTGGAGAGTAGAATAGATGAAATAAATGTTGAAAATAATAATAAAATAGAGTTATATAAAGCTGAGAATGAGAAATTAGAAGAAAAGATCAGTGAAATGAAGTCTGTAGAAGAATATAATGAAGTAGAGAATAGATTGAAAGAAGAAATAGAGAGAATAAACAAAGAAAAAGAGAATGAAAATGAAATAATTGAAGAAATGAATAAAATTAAAGCAGAATTAGAAGAATTAAAACAGCAGAAAATAGAAATTGAAAAAGAAAAAGAGAATATAGAGAATGAATTGACAAAATTGAAAGAGAAGATGAATAATATGAAAAGCTTAGAAGAATATAATGAGTTAGTAAATGAAATACAGAACCTAATACAACAACTAAGTAACAATGAAACTGAAATAACTCAATTGAAAGTAAAAATAAGTGATATGAAGAGTATAGAAGAATATAATGAATTGGAGAATAAATTCAACTCATTAAATGAAAAAGTATAATTTTTAAATAATTCTAAATAGTATTCTAAAATTGGTGAAAAAACAAAAGAATTAATAACAAAATACAAAAATAGTGAATTAACAATAACTCAAAAGAATGCAGAAATAGAAGAGTTGAAGTCAATGATGAAAGATTCAAAAACAATTGAAGATTATAACGTATTAGTAAATGAGTTATCACAAAAGGATACAAAGTATGAACAATTACAACTACTACTTGAACAAACAAAAGAACAAAATCAGAATGTAGTTAACAGTTTGAATAAACAAATAGACAATCTAAAGAGTGAAATAGAATCAATGAAAAATGAATATTTAGATATTAATAAACAGATAGAAATAAAAGATAATGAAATACAACAATATGTATTACAATTAGGTGAAATTAAACAATCAACAATATCAATTGAAGAGTTCAAAGAATTAGAGAATAAATTGAAGAAATATGATGATTATAATAAGATGAATAGTTATAATGAATATGATATAATAGTCATGAAAGACAACTCCTATGATGTGTTAAAGAGACAATTTGATTTGGTTAATGCAGATTATAATGATATTAAAGATAAAACAGATGAAATAGAAAATAGTCTAAACCAAACAAGAGAAGAAGATAATGTAATAATTAACAAGCAAAATGAAACTATTGTGAATTTAGAGAAACAGATAAATGAATTTAAAGATAAATTGAAAAGTGATGATGATAAAACAATAGAAATAAAGGAAATGAGAGAAAAGGTAGATAAGTTGAATGAAGAACTAAGGAAATTAGAAGAAAAGATCAGTGAAATGAAGTCTGTAGAAGATATAATGAATTGGAGGAAAGATTGAAAGAAAAAGAAATTGAAATAAATCAAATTAAGTCAGGACTTGAAGAATTGAAACAACAACAACAACAAGAGAATGGAAATGATAGTGAAGTAAAGGAATTAAAAGAAAAGATGAATAATATGAAAAGTATAGAAGAATATAATGAATTGGAGAAGAGATTAAAAGAAAAGGAAGAAGAAATAGAGAGAATTAATATAGAGAAGGAGAATGAAATAAATGATAAAAACGAAGAGATAAATAGAATAAAAGCAGAAATAGAAGAGTTGAAACAACAACAACAAGAACAACAAAATGGAAATGATAGTGAAGTAAAGGAATTAAAAGAAAAGATAAAGTCAATGAAAACTATCGAAGAGTATAACGAATTAGAGGAAAAGTTGAAAGATGCTGAGAATCAAGTGGAAATCATACAAAACAGTTATGATGATATAATAGTATATATATATATTATAATTATCTATTAATAGACAAATGGATCTAAGAATAGCAATGAAAATAATGAAAATTCATTACTGTTATTAGATTTGAAGTCTCAAAATGAAATATTGGAGAATGAATTGAATTCATTGAAAGAAGAATATGAAAAACTGTCGAATGAATTAATAGAGAAAAACACAATAATAATGGAATTAGAAAATAACAAAATATCCACTAATACATCTTCAGATAATAACAAAGAAGAAGAAATAAATGAAATGAAAGAAAAAATGAAAAATATGAAATCAATTGAAGAATATAATGAATTAGAGAATAGACTAAAGATTATAAGTGACAAGTATACATCTGTAGGTGTAAGAACAAAGGAATTAATTGAAAAGTTTAAAGTAAGCGAAATGAAATGTCAAGAATATGAAAAGCAAATAAACGAAATGAAACAAAGTAATAATAATAATGAAAATGAAAATGAGAATATTCAAATTACCTTTGTCAATCCAAAACAAATTGTTTCTTTGTATGATGATTCATATGATTCTATACAACAGCAATTACAAGCAAAAGATAATGCTTTACAATGATTTATTAATGAAAGTATATATATATTATAAAAAATATTTTATGTGTTATATATTATATATTGAATAGTATAATGATAAATCAAATTCATCACAATCTTCACCAAATAAACAAAATAACAATGATAAAACAGTATCTAAATCGAAATATGAAGAATTACAAGAACAATATAACTTATTAGATGTATTATATATATATTATATATATACCATTTTAGATGGTATTGAAGGATCTACAAGATACAGCTGATGAAAAAACTAAAAAGATAGAAGAATTAGAAAAACAGATTGATGAAATGAAAAGTGAAGATGAATTTAAAGAATTAGAGAACAAATATAATGAAGTTAATGGAAAGTACAATACAGTTGGTGCAAAAATACAACAGTTAGTGGAAAAATTCAAAAATAGTGAAACAAAGTGTAACGAATTAGATGAAATGGTAAAAAATCAAAAAGTTCAAATTGATTATTATGAAGAGCAAGAAAAGAAGCATAATGATGAAATGAAGGAATTATATAATCAAATAGAAGATTTAAACAGTCAATTATCCACCAGATTAAGTGCAAATGATTCAGATGAACTTCATAACAAATTACTGTCAATAGTAAGTGATAAACAGAAAATGGAAAGTGAAATAGAGAATTTAAAGAATCAAATTAACAATTTATCAAGTCAAAATGAATTATTAAAAGCTAAAACAAGTACAATGTTTAATAAAGCCGAATATAATCAATTAGAAGAAAGAATCAATGAATTAGAAGTATATAACTATTATTATTATTATTATTATTATTATTATTATTATTATTTTATGAATATTAAATAGAAAAAATTGAAAGAATCAAAAGAAAACACATATAACACTGTTAGTAAAGATGAATATAACAATTTATTAGAAAAATACAATGAATTAGAAAGAATAGAAGAAGAAACAGTTAAGAAAGAAGAGTATAATAAAATATTGAAACTTTATAATGAATTGTTACAAGAAAATACTCAAACAGAAGAATTTGAGAAATTAAAAGAAAGTCATATTGAATTAGAAGAAAAATATAATGAAATAACTTATCAAAAGAAAGAATTAGAAAAAAGAGTGAAAAATTTGGAAAGAGATAATAATAATTATAAAGTAAAAGGAAAAACAGTCTCTCAATCTCCAAGAATAGAATATTCTAATGATAATGAAGAAATTGAGTTTTTAAATAAGAAAATAAATGAGTTGAAACATGAGAATAGAAGTTTGATGAATGAAGTGGAAGTAGCAAAGGTTCAAATAAAGAAGTTGAATGATATATCTCAGAAAAATTCTCCTAATTCAGGAAATGGAAATAGTAATAGTGCTGGATTGTGGAGTTTACTTGGTTATTAAATTTTGTTAATTAATTATTACTTTTATGTTTGATTTGATTATTTGTGATAGGTTTAATAAATGTTCATCATTTTTATGGTACTTGTGATGAATTAATATCAAAAATAATTATTTCAAAAATATATTCGTTTCGAGTTCAGTTACACATTATAAAACGTTAATAACAATAGAAATCTCACCCAAAACATTATATACAATTTAAAACATCTATGTATTATGAGTTGCTTAAAGCAAAACATAAATAAAGCTAATTATGTTTCATCTTTCAATTCTTCGATCTTGATTTATAAATTGTATTATCTATTATACAAATAAAACAATATACTTTAAATACTATCAATGATTAGACTTTCAATATTATCATTCTCTTTTACATAATTCTTTAAATACTCTTTTCCAGATGAATCAATTATATTACCACTTATATCAAGTTCTTTTATCTTCCCTTTCTTTAAACTACTTAATAAATATTTCAATCCATCTAAAGATAATCCCATTTCTATTGCATTTCATTATTAATATTATACTAGAACAGTTTAATGAACAATCACGATACTCATCACTATAACGCCTTAATAAACCTAAATGTGGAATTACTAATTTTATTCCTTCATCTCCTATTTCATTTCCATATAATTCAAGATGTTCAAGATTTGAAAATGAAGATAATTTGTTCATCAATAATTCTATACTTTTATATGTTAGTTTATTATCTAAATAGTAGAATAACATAAAATCATACTGTTAAAATGTAATCTCCAAAATTCTCCCAATTCTCTTCTTCTTAATTCAATGAATGCTTTGAAAAAATCATCATCAATTTCCAAATCATTTAGTTCTAATGCTTTGTACCAAACTTTGATATGTGTGAGTATTTCTGGAATGTCTTTATCTATCAATAATTCTTTACTTCCATTGAAATCAAACCATACTTCTGAAATAGGAAATTTGGAAAACAAAGCTTTTAATCCAACTGAATGAATATTTTCATTATATCTAATAAATATTTTCTTAACATTTGGATATTTAGATAATTCTTCTGATAATAGTATCATTGATTCATCATCTAAATCCATTCCTTCTAAATCTAATTCATTCTCTTTATTGATTAATAAATGTAAATATGGAAGTAAGAATTTAAATCCTTTTGGGCCAATTGGAATATCTATTTCAAAACAACATAAATAACATATTAAATACCTTGGAGAACTAAATATTCCAATTTCATAAATGGAATTGATTTTACAAATGATTCAACAAAACTTGAAGAAAAATTACATCTATATAATCCTAAACTTTGTAGATTTGAAAAATGACAAAATAATGAATGGTACTTGATTGGAAGATTTATTTCACCTAAATAATTAAAATATTAAAAACAATACAAAAAGATAATTTTTGTGGATTGATTAATTTCAATATTCTAAAAAAGTAATTAATTCCTTCTTCACAAAAACAAAAATTATCTGATTCAACTTTCATTCCATTATCGTAATGATTATCAATACTAAATAACATCTCATCTAAGTAGCATTCTCTTCTGTCTTTACATTGATGCAGAATTTGAAATTTCAGTTTGTTTTTTATTGAATGATTATAATGGTATAAATAAAATGATAATAATATTGAGAGTATTTTTTCATTTGGTTTATTATTGTAGGATATTATTAAACCATCTCCTATTTTATCACTTTCACCTCTTTTAAAATAATATTCTGATGGATATTCTATTGGAAGTGTAATAATTGCATAATCACTATTAAATAATATATCTTTTCTTTCTTTAAATATCATTAAAGTATGATCTTTATCTCTCAACATTTCACTCATTTTTATTATCTCTTTTCTCAACTCTGTTAAATTCAATCTATCTTCACTCTTCAAATTTAACATTCTATAAATCATTTCTTTCATTTTATCATCACATTCTATATCAAAACTGTATTTACATCTCATGATATTACTCAGAGTATTATTCATATTATCATTCTCATTAAATGGCAATCTCTTGTTTATTATTTCATATAATATACAACCAATTGACCAAATCACACTTTTCTCATTGCATTCTAATCCATTCAATTCTTCTGGGCTTTTGAAGCACATATCATACAATTTCATATCTTCTTCTTTTCTTAAAGTATTTATATATAAATCACATAACTTCATATTGTTATTTTCTTCATATGCTATATTTGAACTCTTCAAATTATTCATCATTACATAATTTTCACTAAATATCATCAAGATATTACATATTCTATATATAACATCACAAATGTCACTGTTTGAGAATGTTTTACTTCTAATTATCTCTTCTAAATCGACATCATAATAGAACCTCTCATACATCATCACATTATCCCCGATTAAGTTACATTTGTGATGGACCTGTAAGAAATGAACAACAATCTAACACCATATTGTGTATCTCTGCTATTTTCAATATATTTTTCTCTTTTATGTCATGAACATCTATTATTTTCAACATCTTTAAAACCACTTTTCAGCTTCTATTATCAGATCTAGCTCAGTTTTATTCTTTTCTATCCTCTCTTTTATCTATTACATTAAAAATACATTTAAAAATACATTTGAATCACATAGTAATAATGAAGATAGTATGTCGTCTTTAAAAACATGATTCATTTTTATTCCAAAAATATATTCGTTTCAATATTTCATTTTCATTTATATCTTTTATCTAATTATATTATCAAAATAAAAACAATAAAAAGTTATTAACAAATAGATTTATATAATTTTATAATATTTACAACTTTTTTTTTCTTATTTTCATATTCTTGTTTAGCTTCTTGAGATACACCATCTCCAAGTGGATAACCATAATCAACATCAAACTTCTTACAAGCTCTATCATGAGTTTGCTTAGCTACAACAATTTCATCAGCTAAATGGTGATTAATCATTCTATGATCTCCTTCATCTGCTCTTACTATAGCTACTAAGTCCAAATACTTAGCATCATCTGGTAATCCCCAGTATTTCTTAGCAACTTGAGGAGCATCGACATTTTCAACTACACCATCCTTTATATCATTATACATATTTGTATATGTATGTACAGCATACTCTTCAATGTATCCTACCATTCTATGAGCGGTATAAGGAGACAAATGATAAGTAGTTGTAAAGATTTGTCTGAATGACCAGTGGACTACTCTTAAAATTAGTTCTTCATATGATTTAAGATGTGCTAACTCTTTAAATGACATCAAATGCATTCTTTCATTTTCTGATTCATCAATTAAGGGTTTTATCCAAAAGCAATCTTCAACCTTCTTAAGGCTGTGCATTGTGTGTATTTTACCAGCTACTATTCCTGGTACAGCAGCTAATGCTTCAACATAACAAGCATGTTCTGACCATCTCTTACCAAAATACCATTCTGCGATGCTACCTAATATACCAACAATAGATTTAGCTAATTTGTCTTTCCAAACAACTGGAGGACGATGTGGTTGTTGAGGAAGCCATCCTTCAGTAACAGCTTTTAAAATATCTCGATCACTGTGCCAATACTACATTATTAATATCCTCATAATTATACTCTGGTAGACTCTTGGTGATATTGAGGAGTATAAGCCATACATCTCACGCCATACATACAACACATTGTGCTCTTTAATAATGGAGTGACTCTCTGGACGGCTAGTAATCTATTCATGATGAACTAAAAAGATATAAAAAATAAGAAGTGTTTTTATTGATATTCAAATTCACTAAACGTTTAAAAAATAACTGATCGATTTTCTTCTCAAAAATTCTCAATAAATTGTTCTCAATAAATGATTTTCATCAATTTTGTGTAACTTTTTACACAAAACAATTTACTAAACAATAAATATAAGGAAAAAAGTGTTATATATATGCATCATTTCCAACACAATTGTTGATCTGTATTGACTTTTCCTTAAAAGGTGTTTTCTACAATTATAAATACATGAAAGTAATAATAAATATACAAATGATGGTTTTCTTTTTTTATTCTTTAAAATACGACTATTTGATTGATTCTCTTTTTCAGATTGATTTTGTCTTTCTATTTCTTCTTGCTGTTGCAATTGTTCTTCTTTATATCTATTCAATTCATTTTTCAACTGATTTATCTCACTATCTTTGTCTTGAAGAATTATCTCAGTGTCAGTATGTATAATATGTTCTAAGCATTTTACTCTATTCGCTTCCTTAAATCTCTGGTTTTGATTCTCTTGAGAAGCTCTAGCTTTGTGTAGTGTTAATCTGTATTGAATTAATTCATTGTACTGAGACTGTATTGTCTGTTTATATTCCTCTACTTGATTCTCTAATTCTTGCTGTAATAATCCATACATTTGAATTTCATGATTTTGATGTTCCAATACATTATTATATTTTGATTCTTTTTCTTTTAGTGAACTTACTGTTAATTCTAATTGATTCTTTTCTTCAGTTAATTCTGCAATTTCTGATTCATAATTTTGTAATTTCTTTTCATAATGTGATTGTAATCCAATCATTTGTGTTTCTGTATCCATTGCTTCATCCTAATATATTATATAATAATAATTATTATTATACTTGTATTCTTTTTGCTTGAACAAGTGCACTATCTCTTTCACTTTCTACCTTTTTAATTGTATTTTCCATTTTTTGATATTTTGCTATTTCATTTAAATAGAATTCCTTTTGTTCCAATTTCTCTTTTTCAATTTCATCTTGTCTTTCTTTCATTAATCGAATATCTTTACTGTGATCAGTGTGTATGTCCAATATACTCTTTTGTAATCGTTTATTGATGATTTCACTTCTTTTACAGTCTTTTATTGCTTTTTTTACTTCTTCTTCTTTTTGTTCTGATTCGTGTTTTATCATCATGTTTTGCTTTTTGATATTTTCATTTTCTTTCTTATATGCATCGAGTTTTCCACATAAATCATTTACTAAATTCTTTAGTTCATTAATTTGAAGATCTTTGGATGCTACTCGCTTTTCCATTTGCTCTGCTATAGTATCTTCCATTAATTTTTGATAAGATTCTAATTTTTCTTTAAGATTTGCATTTTCTTCACGTAGTTTACGAACTTCTGAAAGTAATGAATCATATTCATCATCATAGTCTGAATCTTCAACTGAATTTGATTCATTGTCTGAGTTTTCATCCTCTTTATAATTATTATATTGAATTTTTGGTTGTGATGGTTTTATATTTTTTGGCATCTTGAAGTTTGGAGGTAAATCAACAGGTTCTACACATTAACATAAATATATACTAACTATTTTAGGTATTTCATTCATGCAATGTCCTAATGGAGCTCCACATACATATATTTTAGGCACACTCATGTTTTATAAGAAAAAGACAGTTTAAAATTCAAATTTCAAAATAATTACATGTAAATTACCTTAAGTATGTAAATCATTATTTTTATCATCATTAAAACATATATTTATGTCACAAAATACTAAATTATGATTTACTCATTCTTTTAGTTATAAGTACAGATTCTAATGTCAGATATGAATCAATGTCGAACAAATCAACGAAGAAATAACAAGGACTCTTCAAATCTTTAATAATAATAGGCTGAGAAGTATCTCTATAAACTTTCATATAAGAATTTGTATCACCTGCTTCACTCATATAAAATTCGATATTATAGTTCTTTACACCTTATTCTCCTCATTCTTCTTATATTCTTCCCATATACTTCTCCTTGAACTCCATTTTTATCCATTGACACACCAATACTATCATCATCTCTACATAAATCATCCCCGTCATAGTTACATTTCGTAGTTACACCAAATACAACTGTTTTAAGAGTATAATTCTTAATTACTAAATGATAATTTCCATTACATAATTGAATATTAAGAAAACAGTGTTGAAATTTATTGGTTTGTTTTTTCAGTCTAATTCCTTTATCTTCCTGGAATTATTTCAATATTTGGAGATATATGATTAAGATCCCAAGTAAGATCTAATTAAATATAATTTAAAAAATAAAAATAAATTTATATGTATAATAATTATTATACTTTGATATTGAAGTGAAAAACTAGAAGTTATTGTATTGATCAAATTTTTACAAGTCACTTTATATGATTGAGGATTAGTCTCTTTTTCACTATAACACTTGATTATCCCATTAATTGTAAAGTTATGTGAATATGGTAACTCTGGTACAATTGAATATTTACATTTTGTCTTTGTATCAAGAGGTGTGATTGAAATATTTGAATATGTTGAAATTATATAACTTTCTTCATATAATTTGTTTTGATATTTTAACAAAGATGGATCTAAACAGATAAATATAGAAAAAATAATCTATATATATATATATATATTATACAAACTAACTCTACCAATTCTGGATTATTTACAGTTGTAGAAAATATCCTAAAATCATCACTATTATGAATACAATCTCTTATAAAATAACCAATATTATTTATCTTACTATTATCTCTATTCATTATATGATATAATAAATATAAATCAGATAATAATTTCATTCCACATTTTGAATAAATATAACTACAATAAGTTGGTAAGAATGGAATTAAACACATAGGCCAGGAATTTGAATAAAATTCTTTTGGTTCTGTTTTATATTTTGTTATTATAAATTCTAATATTTCATAAGATTTTAAAGATTTTGATTTTTCATCTACGATATAGTTCTTTTTGGCTTGAATATAAAAGAACAACATTATCAATATATATTTGATTGGTTTCTTAATATCTATCTTTGGATAATTCTTTCCACTGAATAGTGAGTTTATTAGTGGAATATCGTTATTATCAATATGGAATATATTACTGTTATCACTATAATTTAAATATTTATTTATTAGCAGCTGTAATGTATTGATATTATTATTATTATTTATATTATTTATTAAATCTATTTTGGGGGTTATTTCTGTTGAGGTTATTTCATCTGTTTCATCTGTTTCATCATCATCATATTCTGAATCAGAATGGAATGTGGATGATATTTCATTGTTTAATATCTCATTATTATTTATCTCTGGATCTGATCTTTCTTTTGTATTATTTTCTTCATCATTTATTTTAGTTTCAATTTCTTTTCCGTTTTTGTGATAGATTTTTACATAACTTCGTTTTATTGTTAAACTTTGACTCTTTGAATAGACTAATTTCATATTCGATAGTAATACTGCATTCTCTATTGATATTGATTTTATTTTATTCCAATATATCTTACAAGCTACATTGAACAAATCTTTTTCTAGTGATTTTTCAACTATAAATAGAAATAATCAATTATACATATTATTTTATCAATAAATGAATGTAAGTACCGTATTTGACTTTTATATGTATTAAACAACAAATCAACTAAGATATCCTCACTTGATATGTGCAAATCATTTATATCATATAAAAATAGAAGAAATTTTAATGTTAAATGTTTTGAAATAACTATTTAATTTAATATAAATATTTATTTTATAATAAATATACTTGGATCAAAAAATACTGACATATTCATTTGAAAATATGGAGATACAATCTCTTTCACTTCTTCTCGTACATATTTTTCATCAATTAATGGGATTAACTCCAATAATCTTATTACTACATCATCATCTATACTTTTTTGAAATTTTTCTTTGTTTTCTATTACATACTCTTTTTCGTGGAATTGCATTGCTGTTATTAGTAAATCTGCTAAATCTGCTCCTTTTACAATATAAGTTCTCTTTTTGAAGGTATAAGTAAAAATATTTCAATCCAATCACTGTTATATCATCAGGTAAACATATTGGCTTGTTCTTTGATGATGACATTATCAATCCTGTTAAATGCATTGTTCTTTCTAATAAGCTTGGACTTTATTACCTCAAATGACTCACCTTTTATACTAATTATAACACTATCGTCGTTTCAGCATATCTGTAGAATATGTAGTATTTATATAAACCTTGTTACTGCTAGATTCAGTCTTATTTTTAATCTTTTCTTTTGTACGTTTTTTCTTTGGTTGATCATTGGGTGTTACTATTGTTACTACTTTTCTCTTTAATGAATTCATCGTATTCTCTTCATTTTGCATTTTTTATTATTTGTGAAACGGATTTATTTTCATTATTTCATTTTCTCACAAAATACAGTATTAAATTACATATATATTCATTATTTAGGAATAACTACTTCAGAGAAATAACTACAATCTCTTCGATCTCCTAATCCTATTTCCTTCAAATCTTTATTCCAACCTTTACTTCCTTTATATTGATTAAAACATTCACATTCTCCAGTTTCTTTATTGCATACTCCCCTTTTACTACATTCCATACATTTTATTGTTCCAGCTATGTATTTTAAAGAATCACTACTTATCAGTATAGATTACCCAACATCATATGTAGTAGTAGCCATCAACAGCTATTACTGTACTTTTAAGTAATGATCATTAGAACCTGTATATTCTTAATCCATCAATAGTACTATCTTTAGTTGGACATAATTCAGTATCACAATACTATAATGAATAAATAAATAGTAATACATACATAATAAAATGTAAGATTGAATGAAGATCTGGTGTTATATCTTTATTTTCATCATTTGGTTCTATTCCAATATCACTACAATAATATAATAATTATATATACTCTCTAATTCCAATAAATTACTTTAAAAAATCAACAAATTCACCAATTGCTATTATGCAATAATCATAAATCATATATACTCTTTATTTGAGAAGGATTATCGTTTATTTTATTATCATTTTAGATAATGTAAATAGATGAGAATATTTTCCATTCATTTTAACAGTATATGTAATTCCAGTTTTTAAATGTAAATTCTATCTTGGGAGGATTACCACCTATTGATTGACATCTCAAATCAACTGGAACTGGACCAATTGGACATTTTTCTATTCGTTATTTTATACTAAAAATATAATTATACTATTTTCACATTTATTACCTTCATATCCCTCTTTACATTCACAAATTCCATTATCATTATAATTCCCATTTCCACTACAATTACCATCTTCACCATTATCTTTTGGTATTATATCTTTTTCACAATAATCTCCTCCAAATCCTTCATCACACGCACATTTGCCATTATTATTACATTTACCACGACCATCACAATTTAATAAAATATCTGCAGGTTGTGATGGTGATTTGCATTCTCTATGACAATCAGGACCAACATAATTACTATCACAACTACAATCATCTTTTAAACCATCACCAGCTTTACAACTATTATCATTAGCATCTGTAGTTTGACCATTTTCAATATAAACACCATATTCTTTAATATAAGGATCTACTGCACTTACATCTTCAGATCTACTGTTTATTATACACTTTCCTGAAGTACATGTATGATTTCCACAACATTGTCTAAATACTGGAATTGAAGGATAAAAAAGTACGAGTAAGTTGAATTACCTATCACTGTACACCAGCACTATTATATATATAATATTAATACTATAAATATACTATGGATCTAATATGTAATATAATGTTAATTTATTTGCACTACTTAACGGTGAATTACTCAATTCTACTGCTATATCATGAACAATTCCACTTTTCAATATTTCTTTTCTAATATCATCTTTTGTCATTGATGATTTTAATGTAATTGATTCATATCTACAGGTAATTCCAGTAGAATCTTCCGGTATCTTTGGACAATTGGCAATATTCACAGTCATATCAGAAGAAAATGTATTACCACTTCCTGCATCAATTTCATCATTTGGAGCTTTTTTATCTGAAGATGATTTTCCATAATAGCCTTCTTTAATATCTTTTTTACCTATTGCTCCAAATGGACATTCCTCTATTAATATTTATATATATAATTATATACTGGTAGAACAATCATTTCCACTATATCCACTTTCACAAATACATTGAAATCTTCTTTTCATTACTTCTGTTTTAGTAATAGTTAAATCATCTACTGTATATGTAGAACCATCATTCTTACTCACTTTTTTAACATGTTTAGTGTAATATTCTTCATCATTCACGCAAATTCCATGTCCACTGCAAGAATTTAAACAACCCTTCTCAGAACAATCGTCACCACTATATCCACTATAACATTCACATAATCCAGTTTTACTATTACAATAACCTCTATCACTACAAACACTGTAAGAATTATTGCCCCAACTTGGCCCACTTTTACATACTCGAGATTGACATGTTATTCCTTCATAATTTTCAAAACATAAACATTCTTCTTTCCTGCTGTTATAAAAACCATGACCTCTATTCGTTTTTATTATAAATTATTTATACGAACATCTATCAGAACCAGCACAATATATTTCATTTATTAAAACGAGTAACACTATCACATATAAGCAATAAATCTTCATTTTTATATTTGGGTGTTTCAAAAAATATTAAAATGGGTTATTCGAAACTCAAATTTTTAATTTTCCTTTTTTATAACCATAAAAACAATTTCATTACATATAAACAATCTAATACTTATTAAAATTGTCAATTATCTTCTGTGTCTTCTCGAATGAGACCTACTTCTCGATCTACTTCTACTTCTATCATATCTTCTTCTTTTTCTTCCATGATCACTTCTACTCCTGCTTCTACTTCGTCTATTTCTATAACTTCGATGATTAGATCGAGATCTACTTGATTTAGAATATTCCTTTTTAGATGATGATTTTCTTTTCTCATCTCTACCATTCCTTCGATTAGATGGAGATTTTTCTCTAGAAGGTAATCTATACTTTGCACTATTTAAATAAATAAATAATAAATATTTATACAATCCTCTTCCTTTTACTTCATGTCCATTTATCTTTCTTATTATTGGTTTTGTATTTGTATTATTATTATTATTATTATTAGTGGAATTAACTGGTGGAGGAATATACTTTGAATTATCATTTCCTATTATTATTGAAGAAACAACTACTTTTTCTGGTTCTTTTTCATCCTTTTCTTCTTTATCTTTTTCTTTATTTTCTTTTTTCTCTTCTTTCTTTTCTTCTTTATCTTTCTTATCATGGTGAGAATGATGATGGTGTTTCTCTTTCTTTTCTCCCTTCTTCTCTTTTTCTTTTTCTTTTTCTTCTTTATATATTCCACAATCTTCAATTTTTACTTCATTATCTTTTAATGGTTTTTCTTCATCATCTGTTTTTACTTTTTCCATTTCATCTAATATATCCAAACCACTGACTACTTCACCAAATACAACATGTTTGCCATCTAAATGAGGTAATGCTTTCTATTATATATAAATAAATAAATAAATAATATATACTGATGTTATAAAGAATTGAGAACCATTTGTGTTTTTACCACAGTTTGCCATTGATAACATTCCTCTTTTGCTATGTTTATACATAAATCCTTCATCGTCAAACACATCTCCATATATTGATTCACCTCCTATTCATCAATAAATCATAATTATTGATTTATACCTGTTCCATCATGCATTGTGAAATCTCCTCCCTGACACATAAAATTTGGTATAATTCTATGAAATGTGCAATTCTTATAATGTAAAGGAGAACCATAATTACCTATTCCTTTCTCACCTGTACAAAGAAGTCTAGCAATATACTTCATTTAGCTCATACCTGAAATTCTTGCATGTTTTTGGTAATTTATCCTATAAATATTAACTCTATTATATACATTATATAATTTGAAGATCATTTTACCTTCTAAATACATTATACTATAATTATAATTATACTTAATTTACCCCCAATCGATATTTCAAAAAATACTTTCTCTATCTCTTCACTCATTAACAAAAAAAATATAATCTCAAGCTTATTGATCAAACCTTCTTCAATAAAACAACAATTAAAATAAGAATTAACATATAAATTTATGCTTCACCATCTTCTTCCCATGTTTTCTCAACTACCTCTCTCACACGTCGATTATATTCAGGACGATTATCATTGTAGAGTTGTGCAGCTTCTTGATTAGCAGGAGATGCAGGATTAGGGTCAGATAAAAGTGACTATAATGATAAAAACATTACAATATACTTGGATGGAAGTTAAAATGGCCGAAACGTCGAAAATTGGACTCCATTGAGTTTTTAAAATATCTAAACAAATGTTACCATCCTTGTAGACTATTTATAAAACAATAACAAAGAATGAAAATACTGTTGGGATGAAACATGGGTGTTACAAACCTTACAAGTGGTGGCTTATTGGGATAGTCATTTGGAAATGATAATGTCAATTGGAATATGCCTATATAATTAAGGAAATCTCTATACCTCCTTCCCATGGTGTATCAGAAGGTCTAAAGTAAAATATAACACAATCATAAATACCCTATTATTATAGCTTCCCATTCCTATATACAAATAGAATAATTCTTCTATACAGAAATATTTGATTCACTTGGTGTTGCTTCAATCCCCTCAGGTGCATCTGATTGTATCTTTTTAAAATCTTGGATTAATCTTCGGTGAGCTTGATTAGCTTTATCAGACATTTTTATTCAATTTTTAAAATTCAAGTTATTTTTACCGAAAATTTACTCTATTTTTGAAACACCTAATTTTCATTTTGAATTTGAATTTTGTTTATTTTCATGTTAATCCCAGTGAGAAGTGATGCTTTAATTTTGATAAAAGAGAAATTTGGTATAGAAGATCCATTCTTTGATGATGGTTATTATGAAAGATTGAATTATGATGACTTTGCTGTGTTCAATAGAGATAATGATGATTTGAATACATTAAATAAGATAGAATGTACAATTATATCATGTAAAAACAAATTTAACACCATCCAAGAATTATTAAATCATTTCAATGCAGTTCATAAGAACAAATGCTCAATATGTAGAAAATCATTTCCAACTTCAAAAATATTAGAAATTCACATATTAGAATCCCATGATAATTACTTCAAAACTTTGTCTTTCAAAAAACGAATGTATAAATGTTTAGTTGATGATTGTGATAAAGTATATTGGAGAAGTAAAGATAGAAACAATCATTTAATTGGTGCTCATCATTTCCCAGAAAATTTTCATTTCAATAGTAATAAAAATAATAATAAACCAAAGTCTTCAACTCTTTGTAAATATTATAATACAAAAAGTGGATGTAAATTAGGTGATAAATGTAAATATTTGCATAAGAAAATAGAAAAACCTGTTTCTTCTTCTACTACTGATGATTCATCAATGGAGATAGATAATTTGTGTGATAAATTAGAGAGTATATCAATTCCAAAGAAAATTTCATTTGGTAGAAAAAGAATTAGTGGATTTTCAAAGAAACAATCGTGATTTTTGTTTATTTATTATTTATAAATTCATTGGATGTTAAAAATAAGAATTAATTTTAATTTAATTTGATGTTTAAATGTGTATATAATGATAAAATAGAAATTACCATAAATATGTAAATTACATTGTATTTACTGTATTTTTCAGTTATAATGATTCCTTACCGAAAACATGAAAGAGGGAAATGTAAACACCTAGATAGGTATATATTTAACTTGAATATTCATAGAGTATATTCAAAAGATGAATACAACCCAAGTCCAAATCCAATGAGAAATACTTACTTATATCCATTTGTGGAACGTGATCCATATTGGAAAGAAAAATCGAGAGAGGTATTGTCATCTTCTATTATTCAATTAGTATTATGAAAGAGTTGCAACACCAATAGTCTCAAGACCAACAACATCAGTATAATTTAAAGTATTTATATTAATCATAGCAAATGGTAAAACATCATGAGACTGTAAGATTACCTCCAATCACTTTTACTCCTCCAAAAGATATGTATTGTAATAACTGTCTTACAAATTCTATAAAACAAAACATTGATACAATTATAGACATTCAAGAAGAACATTATCTTAATTCTCTCAGTTCTAAAGATTTATCATCTTTATTGACATGTCATACTGTACCAGTAACTAGCCCAATTAAACAATCGAAAAGACCAAGAAGTGTAAGCGGTAGAACTTTATAAAAATAAAAAACAAACAATAATTATTTATTTACATTAAGTATAGTGTGTATATTACATATATATTGTGTGTGTGTTGATTGTTAAGTTAAAATCAAAAATAAGACTTTGACATTTCATACACAAAATTGATAATTCCCCAAGATATCACTGATCTACATAATGAAACACCTAATCCTCTATATAATCCTTTCAATCCTTTCCTCTGTATGTAAACAATATAAAACAATCTATGTAATGGTATATTATCACCAACTCTACTTTGAAATGAATTTTTCACCACATTAAAAGGAAAAGTCACAAAACTAATAAACACACCTAATAAAGAACCTGTACAAAAGTCAGTTATCTTTTTATTGGTTGATTTTGTTGATAAAAAATGAGTTAATGGTTGTTTCAAACCAAAGTACATACTATTTCCAATTGAATCTCTTAAAATAATAGGTAAATAAGCAGTATATAATTCACGAATGCCTAGTTTACTTACTGCTGAAAAGCAATGAAATGTATTTTTATATTTTGAATGGTATTCTTTCACTGATAATAGTGTTTGAATTCTTTCAAATGGAACTAATATAGAACTTGTCAAAGCAACACATGTAGACACAACACATCGATCATACCATTTGTCTTTAGATAAACCATAGGTACTCTTTAATATAGTAAAATAACTATCATATAAACCAAACATGAGAGAAAGATTAATGGCTTTTTGAAGAAATGGAGGACCAATTCCTCTGTATCTAACAATATTAAAAAAAAAACTATTAAATCATACAAATATTTAAAACCGTCTTTGTATATTGATTTTGCTGATTTTTTTATAGAATAACCGTAAATTTGTTGTCTAGCAGCTAATTTATTTATTGGATAAGTAACTATAATATGTAAAATCGCAATAATACTTGAAATATTGACAAAAGAAGAAATCACACCTCTGAAATATTCATTCATCGGTTGTATATTTGATGTCATATATTGGTTTTGATTTGTAATTACTACATGGTATTTAAGCATGTGATTTTCGAAGAATAGAATGAAAAATAAACTGAGAAATAACTTGGCTCGTGTTTTATACAGTCATTATTGTATTTAAAATTAAAACACAACTACACCCTCAAAACATAAATTAATAAATTCGAGTCATTAACACAAAACAAACGTATCATAATCCATGTATTCTAGACGGATCATATAAAGGAAGAGATTCAACTCCAAAGATTTCTTTCTTCTTATCATAATAAAAGTTGATTTTTTCTACTGTGTAATTCTCATAGTTAAAATCAACTGTAGATACAGCATTTTGAACTATTCCCCATAAAATCCAAACCATAGCAGCTGTACAAATATGTGGTTTCATTTCCTTCATTAATGATTCAACTGTATCATCATTCTTCTCTTTATTCATAGAAAGATAAGCTTCAAAGAATATTCTTTGAATTTCTTCAGTTGGAAACCAGTCAGCATGGCATACTTCAGGATTAACAGAGTTATAATCATACATACTATATATAAATAAATTAGGTGTAAATCTATACTATTCACCGAAATAAATAGCAAAGTCAAATCCTCTTGGTGCATAACAGGCATATTCATAGTCTATAAGTACAATATCTCCTGTTTTACTCATCATAGTATTACCACAAGATAAATCACAGTGAGAAAATGTGATTGGCGAATTATCAATCTTACTGAGTAATTCTTTTAGATTTTGTAATTCGTTATAAACATTATCCATCAAGAAACATTCACTTTCTTTATTCTCTCTTTTAGCACCTTCAAACCATTTATCAAGTTTAGTTATCATTCCATTTTCATGAGAGATGGAAGGTACATCAATGTGATGAAATTCATATAACTTCTTAGCTACTTTTTGAATCACTTCTGGTGTATATGCATTGCTTCTTGTTAAAGGTTTATAATTAACTAAAAAGGTCTCAAATCTACCGGTGTTAAATTTAGCAATTAATTTTGGACCAAATCCAATTTCACTCATTTTTTGAAACACAGCAATTTCGTTTTTTCTAGAAAAGAAAGTTTCAGTTCCTTTACCATAAAAACGTAATAGTAATAATTCGTTAGATTGTTTAGAACTACATTGATAAATAATATTTGTCATAGCTGCTGTAATTCTCTTCAAGATTAAATCGTTGTTGTTTGGAACAGTTTGAGAAAATGGCAATTTTAATACTTTTAAAATGGATATAACTTTCTCTCTCAACTCAGTTTCTAAGAGATTTTTAGATATTCAATAATTCTTACCTGCATCAGATACTTTGTAAAGTGATTCTTCTACTTCTTTACCAAGTCTAATAATTATATTTTATACACTTACTTTCTAACTTCCTGTGATGTTGACTAATATTGGTTAAGAAAACTGATTAACTTAACTTTTACAATGAAAAAAAAAGATATTCTATAGTAAAATATAAATAATAATATAAAGTATACTTCTCTACTTCCATAAATCTTACAAAAAGAAAAAAAATGTAAAAAGCTTGAATAATCAAGCTAAGTAAAAAAAAACACCCAAAAACACACCAAAACAAAAACAAATTTGGATCTTTCTAACAAAAAAACAAACGTATTATAATCCATGTATTCTAGACGGATCATATAAAGGAAGAGATTCAACTCCAAAGATTTCTTTCTTCTTATCATAATAAAAGTTGATTTTTTCTACTGTGTAATTCTCATAGTTAAAATCAACTGTAGATACAGCATTTTGAACTATTCCCCATAAAATCCAAACCATAGCAGCTGTACAAATATGTGGTTTCATTTCCTTCATTAATGATTCAACTGTATCATCATTCTTCTCTTTATTCATAGAAAGATAAGCTTCAAAGAATATTCTTTGAATTTCTTCAGTTGGAAATCGATCAACATAACAAGAATCTGCATTTACTGAATTATAATCATACATACTATATAAAAATAAAATAGGTGTAAGTCTATACTACTCACTAAAGTAATTAGCAAAATCATAACCACGAGGTGCATAACAGGCATATTCATAGTCAATAAACATTATATCTCCTGATTTGTGTAACATGATGTTACCACATTGTAGATCACAGTGAGAAAATGTGATTGGCGAATTATCAATCTTACTGAGTAATTCTTTTAGATTTTGTAATTCATTATAAACATTATCCATCAAGAAACATTCACTTTCTTTGTTTTCCTTCTTTGCACCTTCAAACCATTTATCAAGCTTGTGAATTATACCATTTTCATGAGAGATGGAAGGTACATCAATGTGATGAAATTCATATAACTTCTTAGCTACTTTCTCAACGACTTCTGGAGTATGAGCGTTACTTTCGACTAATGGCTTGTAATTAACTAAAAAGGTCTCAAATCTACCGGTGTTAAATTTAGCAATTAATTTTGGACCAAATCCAATTTCACTTAATCGTTGAAATACAGCAATTTCGTTCTTTCGTGAGAAAAATGCTTCAGTTCCTTTACCATAAAAACGTAATAGTAATAATTCGTTAGATTGTTTGGAACTACACTGATATACTATGTTAGTCATTGCGGCTGTAATTCTCTTCAAGATTAAATCGTTGTTGTTTGGAACAGTTTGAGAAAAAGGTAATTTCAAAGCTTTCAAAATTGATATTACCTTCTCTCGTAATTGAGTTTCTAATAAATTTTTAGATATTTAATATTCTTACCTGCATCGAAGACTTTGTACAGTGATTCTTCTACTTCTTTGCCAAGTCTAATTATTATATAAAATGCAATATACTTTCTGATTTCTGGTGATGGTGACTATAGTCAGTCAAGAAAACTAATTGATTTTTACTTCTATAACAAAAAAAGGATATTCTATAGAAAATAGAATATATATTCCAAAAATAAATAAGAATATAAAAATATTATATACGTTTCAACCTCCATTATGACAAAATAAGAAATACAATTTGCGAATGCTCGACTGTTTCAAGCTTGGTTTTAAAACAAAATTCAATCTTGTTCAAGTGTATTACTCGCTACAATACAGTGCTTGAATTGTATGAATATATAATCGGATTGTTTCCATGACGAAAATAACAAAAGATATTTTATTCTCACAATTTGTGTAGATTATTGAATCATTTGAAGTAAATAGATAATATTGCTTAATAGAGTGTTAATATTACGATAAAACTGATATTGTATGAAAAATAACTTTTTCCTGGCAGAAAAACAGAAAAACATTAAAAAAGTATCAAACCTCTCTCAAACCATTTTGCATTTTCAATTTTGATAAAATGGAACAACCTAAAGGTAAAGAACCAAAAGTATAAATATAATATGGAATTTTGTAATAATATGAATAGGGTACCGCTAGAAGAGATCACTTAAGAGAAACAGAACAAAAGATTGAAGATCTTTGGGATAAAGAACATGTAGGTGAAGAAAATGCAGAAGAAGTGAAACAGCCAAAGTATAATGTTGTATTTTATCAATAGATTTATGGTTACATTCCCATTTCCATACATGAATGGAACATTACATCTTGGTCATGCATTTACACTCACAAAAGCTGATTTTGAAGTAAGATATCAAAAATTAAAAGGTAAAAAAGCATTATTCCCATTTGCATTCCATTGTACTGGAATGCCTATACAGTCAGCTGCAAATAAATTAAAACGAGAATTGGCATCAGGTAAAATACACGCAGAAGTTATTCCAGAAGCACCAGAAGCTGCCCCTGAAGCTCCAAGTATGAATTATAAAAATAATTTATAATAGAAGAAGAAGTTGAGAAAGAAATCGGTAAATTCAAAGGAAAAAAGACAAAGTTAGTAGCCAAAACCGGAGGAATGACTCAATACGAATTATTAGAAAAAATGGGAATTCCAGCTGAAGAAATACCAAAATTCCAAGATCCAGTTTATTGGTTACATTATTTCTCACCATTAGGTATTGAAGACTTGAAACAACTCGGTGTCTATGTAGATTGGAGAAGATCGTTTATTACCACCTCAGAAAACCCATTCTACGATCAATTCGTGAAATGGCAATTTTATCATTTAAAAGAAGAAGGAAGAATCGGTTTTGGTAAGAGACCTTCCGTATATTCAATAATCGATGGTCAGGTATGTGCAGATCATGACCGTGCAAGTGGTGAAGGTGTAAATCCTCAAGAATACACATTAATTAAAATAAAAGTCATTCCACCTTATCCAGCTCAATTATCACCATTGAATGGCAAAGATGTATATTTAGTAGCAGCAACTCTACGACCAGAGACAATGTATGGACAAACCAACTGTTTCGTCTTACCAACTGGTGATTATGGTGCCTTTGAAATGAAAAATGGTGAAGTCTTCATTTGTAGTGAAAGATCCATGAAAAACATGAGTTATCAAGATATGACCAAAGAAAGAGGTAGTTATAATAAACTAATGGATATTAAAGGAATGGATCTAATGGGATTACCATTATCAGCACCAAATGCACAATATGATAAAGTATATTGTCTTCCATTATTAACTATTAAAATGGATAAAGGAACAGGTGTAGTTACATCAGTTCCAAGTGATGCTCCTGATGATTTTGCAGCTATAAGAGATTTGAAAGAAAAGAAACAATTAAGAGAGAAGTATAACATCACTGATGAGATGGTATTACCTTATGAAGTAGTAGAGATTATTAATATACCAGGATATGGAAATAGAGCAGCAGAAACAGTATGTGATGAATTAAAAATCAAATCTCAGAATGATCGTGAAAAATTAGTAGAAGCCAAAGAGAAAGTATATACTAAAGGATTCTATGAAGGTGTAATGTTAGTAGGAAGTCAAAAAGGTAAGAAAGTATGTGATGCCAAACCATTAGTTCGAGAAGAAATGATTAAAGAGAATAAAGCAGCAGTATATTGGGAACCAGAAAAGGAAGTAATCAGTAGAAGTGGTGATGAATGTGTAGTTGCATATGTAGATCAATGGTTCTTAGATTATGGTAATGAAGAATGGAAAAAACCAATATTAGAATATATTCGAAGTAATGAATTTAGAGCTTATAATCCAGCAGTATTAAAACAATTTGAATTGACATTAGATTGGTTGAAGCAATGGGCTTGTAGTAGATCATTTGGTTTAGGAACATTATTACCTTGGGATAAACAATTTGTGATTGAATCATTATCTGATTCTACTATTTATATGGCTTATTATACAATTGCACACTTATTACAAGGTGGAGATATATTTGGATTGACTGATGGACCACTTGGTATAAAAGCTGAACAATTAACGCCTGCTGTATTTGATTATATATTCCTGGAGAAAGAATATCCAAAAGATTGTGGAATTGCAGAGGATAAATTAAAGGAATTGAAAAAAGAATTCGAATTTTGGTATCCATTTGATTTAAGAATATCAGGTAAAGATTTAATTAAAAATCATTTAACTATGTGTTTGTACAATCATCAAGCCATTTGGAAATCAAATGATAAAATGCCAAGAGGTTTCTTCTGTAATGGTTTCTTAATGGTAGATCAAGAGAAAATGAGTAAGAGTAAAGGAAATTTCTACAGTATTAAAGATTGTATTGAGTTATGGGGAGCTGATGCTACTAGATTTGGATGTGCTGATGCTGGTGATTCGATGGATAACTCCAACTTTGTGATTGACACTGCTAATAATGCTATATTGAGATTGACTACTGAAGAAGAGTATATATATATATAATTATATTAATATATATTTTATAGTTTCATCAAATCTATTATCAATAATGAAATTCAATTAGATGATAAAAGAGATCCAACCGTCTCTTTCCAAGATAGATTCTTCCTTAATGAAATGAAAAGATGCATCAAGGTCACTGATAAAGCATATGATGAAATGAGAATGAGAGATGCCTTACAAACTGGTTTCTATGATATGATCAGTGTTAAAGATTACTATCGTGATAGTTGTAGTAAGAATGGTATAAATATGTCTAAAGAATTAATCTACAAATGGATTGAATATGAATTAATTATCATTTCACCAATAATACCACATTGGTGTGATAATATATGGAGATTTATATTAAATAAACCTGATACTATAGTGAATGCAAAATGGCCTGATGATTTAGGTGATTATGATCATACTTTATATAGAGCTGGAACCTATTTAAAGAAAGTAATGAAACAGTTTAGAGATACAGCTAATAAACCACCTAAGAAGAAGGATACTCCAAGACCAAATAAATGTTATATGTATATATATATATATATGACAATTATTATTATTATTTATTGTTATAGTTATACTGCAAAACATTATCCAGAATGGCAATCTAAAATATTGACATTCCTTAACTCCAAATGGAATGATGAAATAAATGATTTACCTGCTGATATTATTGATCAAGCTAAGAAGTTTATTACCTCTGATGAAGTAACTAAGAAAATGGCAAAACAAGCAATGCCATTTGCTGCATTTGTTGTAAAGAATGACGTAAAAGGACAAGGAAGAGATGCTTTGAATTTAGAAACTCCATTTGATGAATATAATGTTTTAAGTGAAAATATTAATTATATTCAAAAAGACTGTGGATTAGTTGAAGTTAAGATTTATCATTCTAATGATGAAAGTGCTCCAGATCCAGGTAAGAAGAAAGATACAGCTATTCCTGCAAAACCAGTTCCTTATTTCTTTACTGAGTAATAGATATTAATTTTTTTCATTTTTGTTTTGGTTTGTTTTAAAATGAAAATAAAAAGATAAAAAAATAGTTTAGAGCATAATTTAAAAATACAATTTTTATCTAAAAATGTTATTTCATTCTTTCTTTTGTTTCTATAATAAATTCATAAAATCACTCATATATCTTGGTTCAAACTTACCCAATATATCCTGAGCTTGATTTTGAGCACTTCTACGGGTTATAGTTTGTTTATGATAAGACTAATTCAATAAAAAATCACAATAATATATATATATATATATACTTGAATAATCGATAGTATTTTCTGAAATTGAATTGGTGCTAATTTAGGTCTGATCTGTTCCATGAAACTTTCCATTGATGGTTGACCCAATTGTGATGATACTGGTATATAAGTATTATGAGTTGGATTTCTATATAAACTTGAAGAATCATATAATAAATCAGGTTTTGGTAATGATGATGATGATGTTGTATTATTTGAATTTGTTGTATTTGTTGGTGGTGATAATCCTCTACTTGAACTTGATGGATTATCTGTTGGCATATATGCATAAGATCTTCCTGGACTTGATATTTTTGGACCTTTTAATTTCTCATCAATTGCATTTAATATATTCTATTATAAAAATTATTACTATTTATTTTATACATCTGGATTATCATTATTCATACTATAAGAATATCCATTGCTATTATTATTATTATTTGAATTATTTGAAGATGAAGAACCAAAATATGGCTTTGGAGAAGAAAATGAAGATTGATGGTGTTGATTACTACTTGGACCAAATGATGGAACTGTTGAAAATGATGAATAATTGGTAGATGGAGATAATACTGGACGAGTAGAGGATTGAGAATCAGAGACAATTAATGAAGAACGAATACTATTGAATAATAAAGTGTTTAATATTACTTGTCTAATGCAGATAACGCTTTTCTCAATCTTTCATTTTCAGTACTTAGTTTTCTATTTTTGAATTATTCAAAATAAGTAGAAATACCTATTATCATTGTTGGATTTATCTAATTTTTCTGTTAAATCGCGGATTTGACCTTCATAGTTTTGACACTTTTGTTTTAGAGAGTTAGCTTCTTGAACCTATTACGCAATATAGTAATATAACTGTACCACCCGTTGATATTCCTTTCGAATACCATCTAAACCTTCATCAATAGCATTTGGACTTAAATAGTAATCCATATTTTTAAATTGAAATTTAAAAAAGCTTGATATAGTCAAATCATTAACAAAAAAATTAAAAATTTAAAAATCGATAAACAATCAGGTTAAGCACAAAAATAAGGATATATATATGTTATATGATAAGAGCAATTCTAATCATTTCATCTGGAGGGATAGTGTTATTCACTAAAGAATATATCGCTAAAGGACACGTACAAATTTATCTTTATATTTTCTAGACAAGGATGTTAGGTTCTCTGATAGCTACAATGAGAGAATCGGCTAAAAGCAAATTTGGTATGTCTTTTTCATATATCGAGCTTAACTCATGTATTTTATTACTTTTAATAAGTATAGCATCAGTTTCTATCGTTTTTGATGATCTTAATAATGTATCTTGTGCAGTTATGCTTGATTCTGTTGATATATCTTTTTTGTTTTGAAATGAATAATATATATGCTTTTTTGACAATATATACTGTCAATATTTTGGCAGAATTTTAGCTTCAGAGACTCTAACATCATTTAGTCGTCAATACTCTTCTCAACTTCACCTCGAAAACTTTTCAGTTTTCAATTTTTCTTCATTTGAAAATTGTATAATAGATATAATCAAAAACTCAATAATTCCTGTACTAAAAAACCTACAGCAAATCCATGGAATTGAAGCTGCCTTTCTAGAACAAAATAGTAAAATAATCTTAGGTGATTATCACGATTTTCATTTATATGGTGATGAAATATCAATAATGGCGAATTATCATGCTATGATAGACCCAGCGGAAGAAATACGTATTTTTATTGTATTTTATTGTATCTTTTGAATAGTTGGAAAGTTTATGGAATCTACTTCAAAATTTGTTATATCTGATGGTGAAAATACACTTTTTGTTTATCGATTTTCTATTTGTAGTTTATTAGTGAAGACTTTTAATACTACTGATAGTAAATTGTATAAAGAGGATTTAGATGTAGCTGTTGAAACAATTCAAATGAGTATATATAATATGATTTTACATTTTAATAGTTGATCATTTGATTGCGGAATTGAGTGGTCATGCGTCTAGTATATAATTTTGTTAGTTAATTTTCTATTTAATTTATTTTCATGTTTATTGTGTATTTATATAACAAAATACGAATTGACATAAATTGACATGACATTAAGTAATTGTGTAATTAGAATGATAAAGATGATAATACAGATATTCTTTCTCTTTGCAATGATAGGTTTAATATACTGGTCGATGTATAGTGCAGATACTTTGAAAGAGGTAATGAGTGAAGTGAATAATCAATATAAGCATATTTCAGTGCTAAGAACAGAAGTAAGAGATGAATTAGACGATAAAGAATATTACATCCTTCGGAATTTTTCATATGTTCCATATACTCAAAGATCAGACAAGAACGTAGCTGTGATGGGTTTAATAGCAAAAAATAGATGGAGGACAGTACGACCATATTTTCATTCACTAAGAGGTGTTGGATATAAAGGTGCAATAATAATGTTTGTTCATGATGGAAGTTATGAGAAGTATCAGAATAATTTAACAGATTATGATATACAACCAATCATATTCAGCGAAGAATATCCTTATTATCCCGCCAACCATCCTTTATACCCAATACCTGATGTAATAAGAAACTCTATTCCTCGTTTAACAAACATTCCATTTTTCTGGCACATTATTAGACATATATTATTTAATGTATGGTTAAAAGTATATAAGAATAAATTTTCACATATTTTCTTCAGCGATGTTAGAGATATTGCATTCCAACATAACCCTTTCTCGTGGAATTATAATAACAGAGGAATATATTTAACAGAAGAAACCCGTCATTGTAAATATATCGATTCTCATAGTTGTAGCTTAGCTAATTATAATTGGATTATGGTTTTTAATCCTCCTCAATCGTATTTAGAAACACATACATTTGTTAATTCTGGTCAAATATTTGGTAGTTCAAGGGATTTATTATTGTTTTATAATGATTATATTGAATTTATGTCAACTAGAGCTTATAATGAAACTTGTGATCAAGGAGTATTGAATTATTGGTTGATTGAGAATTGTGAAAAACCTCGTAAATATCCTTTATATATCTTTCAAGCTGAAACTGGTTATGCAAGAATTTTAGGAATAGATTTGCAATATAGTGATAGTGAATATGGTCCTTCTGATAATGATTTGTTGTTGTTTAGAAATGAAGATAATACAATTCCTTTAGCTGTACATCAGTATGAATATGGATTTAAATATGGAAGTGATGAAAGAAAAGAAGTGTTTAGAAAGTTTTTGTTTGATATAATGAATAATTCTAGGAGGATTATAATGAATACACCAACAGATTATTATGTAGTGAGAAAATTATTGAAGAATTTATGAAGCATTATTAATATATAACATATTCTAATTTTTTCTTATACTATTTAATTTTCTGTATTATTATATAGTTGTTTTGATATATACAACCCATATAATTAACTTTAGTTAATTAATAAAAAATATCCGTTTCAATAATGAAATCAAATTAATTATCTCGTTATATAGATGATGCATTAGTGTGCAGATATTGAAATCACAAAAAAGAAACTATATTTAAATTAAATATCTACTAAAAATGACTATAAAATCGAAAAGTAAAAGTATAAGTGTGATAAACCACTATACTTTACAATATATTAGTAAAAAGAAATATAAAACACCCTATTATGTAGTTATATAAGGTTATGTTGTTATTGTGGGTAACAAGTGTTAATAATTTCTTTTGTTTCTACATATTATCATCAATTCGTGTATATTGGCAAAAATATTATATTGATATTGCAGCATATTACAAAATGCATATTTAATTGCTTTAAGATAGGCGAAATGATTATTCTATTTAACGTATCTAATATCTTGTTTAGTAAGTCATGTATCAATTAATGCAATGCATATTGACTTTGCACATATCATTTTATACTAGACTAATATCTGATATAGCCTTATAGACTGACACGAGTTGTTGCATTTGCTTAAATTAAAAGATGTGATATAACATTTTTACTATTATGTTTTATATGAATATAATCGATTCTTACCCATTTCTACACGGCATATAAAGTCCATATTTGTATTTATTTGCAGATACTATTTATGTAAATTAAAGATCAAACTTTGCTTACTGCTGTGCGATAAATACAGTTAGCATATGAAAGACTATATTTTAATTCAAAATAAAAAAATGTTAAAATTACAGGTGTAAAAAGAATTTTCCATAAGTTTATAATATGATATAGATTAACCTAAATTAATGCGCCCTTTTCAGTTTTGCTAATGGTATAAAGATTAAGAGAGGTAAAGATATGGACAAAAAATATTAAATTAATTTCGTTTATAAAATACTTATGTTTATGCATCATCATAATGATAGGCATATTCTGTAACTTAAATTTATTTGTTTTTTTGGTTCATTAAATTGGGTTATATAGAGAGCCAGAGGATGAGTTCTAATTCCTTTCTTTTCATACTACAACTAGACTTTTGCAATATCTTAGTATAAACTAAAAAATAGTCATTACAATGTCGTTAGGATATTAAAAACTCAAATATTATTGGTTGCTAATTTTCATTAGCTTTTAAGCTCATTTGAGGCAAATGCCAGCATCAAAAAAGTTAGACAAACCTGTTAAGTTCATTTACAATCTATTTTACACTGTTCTTGAAAGCGGAACATACTCTGAAATAATTTGTTGGACTGAAGATGTATATGCTTATTATATAATGCATAATCAATAGGGAAAGGGATTTAAAGTGTTAGATAAACACAGACTAGTCTCAGAAGTACTTAACGTAGCATTTAGAGAAAAACATTACATCTCTTTTACACGAAATTTAAAACTTTACAAGTTTGAATTGAAGGATGGTGTTTATAGACATGAGAACTTTACAAAACACAACCCTTCGACATTAATTAAGTTTAGAAGATCCAAAAAGCTTATAGAAAAAATAGAATCACCCAAGTCTATAACTAACCGATTTCTTTCAGCTGATACGTATGATGATCACCCATTTAGATCACTAGAAGAAGAGTTTCAGTATAACGTCAATAACCAATTGCCTACTGACGATAGTATTTATCAACTGAATGATTTAGGTACAGCTGAAATGAACTTAAGCGACAATGAAAACATAATACACTTCAATCACTCATTCAATGATTATGGCAATGACATGGAAAAGGATTGTGGTAATGATTTTGGAAGCAGTTGTAACATCTAAAAAATATGAAATTTAAATTAAAAAAAAACGGATAAATTTTATAAAAAATTTTAATTTTTGAAATATGTGTTGTATTGGTCTAACATTAAAATGTATAATTACGATTATATACAATATTTTACATAAAATTGTTGGTGGTTGTAATAAGGAATTGTATTAAGTATTTAGTTATTTATTTAATTAGATTAGTCAGTCATTAATAATAATCATAGCGCTCATAAAAATATGATAGTAAGCGTAATGTGTAGTAGAGACAGCATGGCATCAAGACTGGCTAAATATATTGGACATTAGCTTCATACAATGGAATTGAACATCAGATCAGATTGATGAAATGAACATTTTAGCATAATATGTCAGAAATGAATGCAATTGAATTAAAAGTAAAGTAATGAGCAAATGTAACCTATTGTTTTCTCTTTTTTTACATTTTAATATGTTTTTTTGAAGTTTCAATATCATGATACAATAATTGAAGTAGAATTATGACTTTAAATAATGAAAAACACTATCTTAGCTAAAACACTATCTTAGATTCACTTATATATACCGATACACTTGACATATTATGTTTTCATCACAAAAAATAGATTTTGAGTTGTTGTAGTTTAATAAGTTATTTAGTGAAGATAATGAATGTTAAAAATGCTATATACATCATATTCATAATTTTTTGATAATTTAGATTGTCATTTATCAGATAGTACAGGCTTCAATGTGTTGTATTAATCATTTTCTTAATTCATGTTTCATTATATCAACTTTATTATCAGTCAATATAAGAGAATGACTACAATGCCACATATATCAGTTTTACACTCACTATCCATCCACTATATAGCGAATAACATCAAATACATCATATAAAAATCTGAAACAGCTATAATTTTTGATTATCATTCATCTATATTGAACAACTAAGTATGCTAAATATTATGTTAATAAAAGCTTAATAAAATCTATATAATGGAGCAGTAATCACTGTATAAATATGAGCCTAAATATGGGAATTTACAATAATAAAAAGAAATATATTAAGTGTTTAGTTCTTTGAAATAATAATGACCCAGAGAATGTCAGTAATATATAGTGCATCTAAAGATCCAGTTGAATAGTAACAAATATAATGTAGTAATAATATCTTTATTTTGATAATATTTTGTATTGAGACAAGGTAAAATGATTCTAATTAATAGAATGTAAAGTGATACCATTTGCTATGAACAGAATACAATATGTTCCCTATTAAAGATAAATATCACACCTGCAGCGTAATGCTCCATCGAGTGTAGCTTATTTAAAGCCATTTAATTGTGTATGTAAAAGCGCTTGTGCGTTAATAGTAACAGATTGTTATAGGATACTAACAGAAATAAATATGTGTGTGAATGCATGCAATTAAATAATAATAATTAATTAGATAATAATAATGATGAAATTTAAACACATTATGAAGAAATTTAATCTGTTGTAATAATAGAACCTCTTTAATACTTTATGATAGTACATGCATAACTGTTAATATTAATATTGAAGTGCAGTTCATATTGATTTAACAATGATCATGAACACGCTGTGATAACATGCTAGTGTAAGTATTTCTATTATATTATATATTGTATATTTGATTCAAATTTGTAGCTGCATATACTCAAATCATAATAATTTCGAAAAAAATCCGATGAGGTTGATACAAAATGAAAATAGAAGAGACACAAGCAAATGGTATAAAAAGTGCAATAAAAATGAATGGAAACAAAATATATGTTTACAGATGAGAAAGTTTATTTCACAGAGTAAATGTCTATTAAAGATAAAATGAATGACAAATAATATTCGAGTTTTTGAAGTTTGATTGGATACAGCATATTTTTATACCTCAAAAAAAATATATGCCTGTTTTGAATACAGCGAAAGCTTCAAATAGATTTTTACGAGCTCCAGATATATTATATGATATGGTGTTTAACAAACCCCATAAGGACAGTAATTATGTTAGGTGGAATGAAAGAGTAATTTTATTGATATATTATTTTAGCACAAACGAGTAGAGATAAATAGTCTTGCAGAATTTTGTTTGCATCTTCAAAATGATTATAACAAAAAGTGGGAGAGCTACAAAAAGTCATTAAACCGCTTTGGGTATATTATCATATCATCATTATAGTTTTAGTATTGTAAAAGCATATGGAGCAATGGATTGTGTGATACAAAGTGATTTATTTTTCAAGAACTGTAACATTGCAGTGATATGTGATAAAAGGTCAAAAAAAGCACAAGCTATAAACAGCGAAAAAAAATTAGAGAAGCTGATAATGTTGTTCCTTTACCTAAGTATCGAAAAAGAATGAAATATTTACAACCTGCAGAAGATGTTTATGATAAAACATGCAATTCAAGAAACATAGTAGAAAGTGATTGGGTTGAGGATTTAGATGATTTGGTAACTAAGTAGTGTACTCGTAATATTTTGAAACATTTAAACAAAATTATCCTCATAAATGGTTTTAAATATATTCAAAATGAAATGTGGCAAAATTACAGCCACATATAAAGCAATCTAAAATATTTTGTTTTGATCAATTGTTTTTGTTTTATTCATCTAATTACACATAATTGTAACAAAATATAGCAAAATGTTTCATAAAATAAATCTGATTAGCAGTTATGGACTATATAAATATTATTGTTTCATATAAATCCTATATTTACATCCATTGTTCTTAATGAGTTATGGGCCCAAAATCTGAGAAGCTATTCAACAAACTTTGGATTCTATTCTCGAATCTTTGTTGATAAAGTTCATTTTGATAATTAGTTGAATCAGTAAGAATGTCCGGGACTTCTATATCATATCCGTCAGTATATATCATATCATGATTAATCCTACGTTAGTATATTACCAGAAACAATTATTAAAATTTTATACTGTGTAAATTGGTTGGGTATAATATCTGCATAAGCAGGACGAGGATATATACTTTCAATTGATATATTGTACACAGGAGGTCGACTCCTTAATTCCTGAAAAATTAAGAAAACAATCTAATCAACTTCTCCATATGATTTAAAATGATATGTTTTTTGAGTGAGCGTAGCAGCAATATTTTCCAGAAGGACAATTTTGATTTTCTATAACATACTGGCACATTTTTGTTTTGTAAATTTCTGGGTGAAATAACAGTTCTAATGCACTAATCAGAAAAATAAAAAATAAAATATACGTGTGGCAATATTTGCATTTCTCACCAAACTTACATTTACCATTCTTTCTGTTATAGTAATTGCACATTGATGGACTGTATGCTTCTACATTGCTTTCAATAATAGGTATTCTTCTTTTATCTTCTAAGCAATGGGAATAAAAACAATCATGCTACATTTTTAAAATTTTCAACCTATACGTGTGCTCTTTCATAGCCATTCTGCGTCATTTGTTGGATGATACATATTCCAAACTGATTTTGCATTGGGCAACTAAATACCCTGAAATTCATTAGGATATTTAAGTCTTCAGCTGTTTCATAGTCTTCCCAGTTTGTTACATATACCCTTTGGGTTCTAATAAGCATTACTGACTAGAAAAATACTGCATAGATCTTTACTATAGTCTTAAAAAAAGGAGGATTGAAAACTGCTATTTTAAAATGTTCTCAAAGCAAATAATTTGAATTTGGAGATATAATGTTCTCACCTATACCATTGGCTGTTCTGAATACTATTTATACTTTCTCTTATCTATAGCTCTATATCTATTATAATTTGTAATAATACATATTTTTTAATCAATCTAAATGAATATATAACATAGATTTATATACAAGAGTAACAACATTATAGCTCAACATCCTGTTTATTTGTGAATTTTATAATTCTATAATAAATGTGTATTAAAAATGTGTCTGATAAATTGTATGTATTATAAATACATTCATATATTATGGATATTCGTTTAGTAAAGGAAATGAAAATTTTTGTTCTAAAAATAGATTCGTTTCATATAATAAAATGTTTTGCAATCATGATTATTGTTCATTAAATTGGATTATATTTTATAATAGTCAACATACACATTCATTTTTAAAATGAACCAATACTTAAATTGTTTAATTCTAATTAATTATTACCAGCTAAGTATTTAGCTATATGTTGTTCAGTTAAATAACGTGCCATTTTAATACTTTCAGGATCTGACTCACTCTCAGTGTATAATGGTGCACAGTGAGATGCACTCTAAATTATTAAATATAACAACAATAATAGATATATAGATATACAGGAATATAAACAACATCTTGATTATCAGATTCTATGATACTCATAGCATGCCAAGGATCAACACCTCCATTAGTCCAAAATACATTACTTCCCCTTTGATCAAACCCTCCATAATGAGCATTTGTTTCATCCATCAACTCTTGAGTAGCTTCTTTACCATATATATCCACACACTAAAATAATAATAATAATAATATAAAAAATACTTCCTGTATTGAATATTCAACAGGTAAATAATCACCAAATACTTGATTCTTTGATGTAGAGGCTTGATACCAACCAAACTCACTACATGTTTGCCATACCCATGATCTACTAGAAGAAGGTGATGTATTTCTCATTTCATTAATAAATGCATCATAACTGATTGATAAACATTCACTACCAGTATTGGATTTTGAAAAATTTAACATCCTAAAAAAATAATTATATCTTAATTATATATATATATATATATACATCATATATGGATCTGAAGTGAATTTACTATTGAAATAATTACATATTTTACTTTCAATACTGGTTGGATGGTTTGGACTGCTGTATTGAATAACTCCCATAAACATATCAGTGATATCTTCAATAAATTTATGTTGATCCTTTTCACTCTTCACATCTTCACAGAAATTGAAATCTGATTTAAGTTTGGCTTGACCTTCTGGTGTTTTTACTAAGGCTATTATTGCTTCATATCCTTTTTTAACATAATTGGCACATTCTTCGCCATTTTCTGAAGATAATATTGCTTGAGTAGCTACTTCATTATATTCAGAGAAGTCTAATTTGGCAAAGACTGGACCACTATCAGCAATAGCTCCAGCAAATGCATGTGGATATTTTAATCTTGCCCAACCACTTAATGAACCACCATAACTACCACCAAAGGTAATCCATTTACTGTTTGGTGAATTGTACTTTTTATTGATGTAGTTTCTGAATGTTGACATATCTGCAAGTGACTGTCTTGACGATAAGTATCTTAAGTTCTCAGTGGTTGATTCTGGGAAGGGTTGACTCTTACCGTAGAATCTGTGTTCTAACATTACACACATTGCTCCAAATTTCTTTGCATAGGTATGCATGGCTGAACTCATTACCCAACCTGAGCTTGCTGGACCTTCTGCACCAATGAATAAGAATATCGGTCCACCAACTTTCCAATATTCATCATTTACGAAATATAATTGTTGGTATGTTCTATTGTCTTGTAAGTTAAAATGGTCAATTCTTTGAGTAAACCATTCTTCTGGCACTGCTTTGACCTTTCCTAACTTGAGATCTCTCTCATAATCTTGAATGAAACTTGCTCTCCATGACAGATATGTGGTGCTTTGGTCTGTAAGCAACAGCTATATTAGATTCAATAAAAAATATAATTATACCACAGGCTAGAAGTGCAATAAAAAGAATGATCTTCATTTTAGAAAGACACAGATGGTTCGAGAATTTTGAATGAAAAAAGTCGCTCCAAAAAATAAAAAACATTTTCCAGGGTTATATAATGGTTTAATTAGATGAAATATATTTAGCAATATGTTGCTCAGATTCATATCTTGCCATATTTATCGCTTCACTATCTTCACGACTTGGACTATAAATTGGAGCACAATGAGAAGCACTCTATAAATTAAAATAATAAATAAATATACAGGAACATAAATTAAATCTTGATTATCTGATTCTATAATACTCATTGCACTCCAGGGATCTATACCTCCGTTTAGCCAGAATATATTACTTCCTCTTTGATCAAATCCTCCAAAATGAGCATTTGTTTCATCCATCAACTCTTGAGTAACTTCAATTCCATAAGTATCTTTACATTGTTCAGCGAAGTATTCAACAGGTAAGTAATTTCCAAATATTTGATTTTTTGATCCTGTTGTTTGATACCATCCAAATTCACTACATGTCTGATACCACCAACTTCGATCATCACTATATTTTATATCTCGACGAATTGATATGTATTTTTCATAGTTTACATTCATACACTTTTCACCATGGAAATGTTTATGAGCATTTAACATCATTTTATATACTTCACTTTCATTTCCATGGAATATTTTACACAATGAATTGATTGTTGTTGGATTAGATGGTTTATCATATTGAATTACTTCCCAATAACTATCATATACATTACTTATAAATAAATGTTCATCTTTTTTACTCACTATATTTTCACATAAATTAAAATCATTCTTTAATTCATTCTTTCCTTCTTCACTTTGAACCATTCTCTCTAATAATTCAAATCCATTCTTTATATTATCATAACATTCTTTTCCATTTTCAGCTGTTAATACGGCTTTACTAGCTACTTCATTAAATTCAAACATATCCATCTTCGCATAAACTGGACCACTATCTGCAATTGCACCTGCAAAATAATGAGGATATTTCAATCGAGCCCAAGCACTTAATGTACCACCATAACTACCTCCAAATGTTATCCATTTACTGTTTGGACTGTTATATTTCTTCGTTATAAATTGACGAAATGTGGATAAATCAGCTAAAGCTTGTCTTACAGATAAATATCGTAAATGTTCTACTGATGTATCACTAAATGGTTGACTCTTACCATAAAATCTATGCTCGATTGTTATTCCCATAGCTCCGAATTTCTTAGCATATACCATCATTGCTGATTCAACCACCCAATAAGAAGATTGAGGACCTTCACATCCAATAAATAAGAAAATAGGATTGCCAATTTTCCAAAATGTATCATTTATATAGTACAACTGTTGGTACGTTCGATTATCTTGCAAATCAAAGTGATCTAGTCTTTGAGTAAACCATTGATCAGGTAAATCTTTCAAACCATTGGATTTCAATCTTCTTTCATATTCTACTACTTCTGGACTATTCATGATTGATCTTAATCGATGTGCATCAGCATAAATGACTATTCATATAAATATAGTATAATAATTGATATACAAAATGCAATAAATAGCAGGAATAAACGAATATTCATCGTTTAAAGAAATGGGGTAATTAATTTAAGTCAAAAGTTTGACTAAAATAAACACAAACTAACAAGCTTTAAAAATTGTTTAAAATCCATTTTTAACACAATTTATTTATTCGTGTTATAAATCATAATGCTAATGAAAAGAAAAAGGCAAACTTCTATTGATGGTTCATTGAAGAAGTTTGTTATTGAAGAAGTTGCAAGAATTTTTCATTAAGAAAAAGTGTGAATAGATATTATATGGCTGGATGTTATGAAACATCTAAAAAAAGTAGCTAAAAAAGAAAAACCTGTTAAAACAACATGATAAAAATCAACATAACTTGATTCATTCATAAATCTTGATTCACTTCACTGAATCTATAATAAACTATTAAAACAAATACAATATTTATGATATTATTAACATTTTACTACATATACTTCTTTATAGGAATATTTTCTTTATAAATACAATGGAGTTTGGTTAATCACTAAAATACTTCTGCGTTGTACATATACCCCCACAAAAAACAATTAATTGTTTCTCAAGTATTTTTATACTTCATATCTTCATCTATAATGACTGTAATTGTGTTTTGACATTCATTTCTCAACCACTCTCTATTAACACTTTTTATTCCCATCATCATAGTAATAATTATCATGATATATTAATAAACATAAAAGATCAATTTAATAAACCCTACAACGCTCTGAATTTCAAAAAAACAGTCAAAAAAAGCTTGACAGTTTGAGATTATTATATTCCGAATAAATGGCTTCTGTTGCTGTTGTAGATAATAAAATTCGTTTTAGAATGTTAAGGAAATGTTTTAGAACTGAAAATTTCATATTTTGTTTAATATTGTTCATAGTTTGGTCACTTTTCTTGGCAATACAATATAGTGCTAGATATTACCATGAATATTATAAAAATTTCCCAAATTACAATAGACATCAGTATCTAGGTAAGTATTCATTCAATTATGAAGATGAATTTCACAACTACAAAGTAATCCCAAATAGAGATGATTCACAAACTGCAGTAATTGGATTTTCAATATGTTACAATGCTTCATATATAACAGTTTATCTATTAAGCTTACTTAATACAGGTTATAATGGAAGTGTTATTTTATTTTATGATAATTATGATGAAATGCAATACAAATTCCCATCCAATTTCTATTTTCTACGAATAACAAGAACATATCCTTATTATCCAATAAACGAAGATAAGTATTATATTCCCTATGATGATTTAATCAATTCAATACCTCATCTAAATGAAGAATATGGTTATTTCTCACATACCATAAGATTCTTTATTCTAAATACATTCTTAAATCACTATGGTAAATTATTCACATATATTCATTTTAGTGATGTAAGAGATGTATTTTTCCAAATCAATCCTTTTCATTGGAATTATCCAGAAACTTGTGTATTTTTATTTGAAGAGAGTAGTAGATTAAATATAAATCAAAATAGATATGCCAAAGAATGGATTTCTGCTTTATCCCCTCCTTATTCAATTTATAATAATACAAATATAAACTCTGGGAATATATTTGGATCTTTTTATGAATTGTCTTTGTTTTTAAATGATTATACTGAATATTTATCAAACATATCTTATAGTGTATTAAAAACAACTACAGAACAAGGAGTTTTGAATGTATTTTATTATTTACATCCACATTTTAACTATTCTGTGTATTTTAGTCATAATGAGAGAGGAATGGTAAGGAATTTTGGATTGGATATAAGCAATAACTTTGTTGATGAAGATATATTGAATGAAGCAAATTTAATTGTTAATATTGATGGAAGTATTCCATGTGCTGTACATCAGTATTTTGATTTATTGAAAACTGGATCTTTGAAGAGAAGAGAAAGATTCAATAAGCTAATTTCTAAATGTATAGTAAAACATGACCCGTTTGATATTTAATAGAAGTTTATAATTATTTATTTAATTTATAATTATTTATTAATCATATTATTTGTTTGGTGAAAGAATAAATCGAAAAAATAAAATTGTGTTTCATTATTTTCGCACACCCGATTTCTTTAAACGATGAATATTCGTTTATTCCTGCTATTTATTGCATTTTGTATATCAATTATTATACTATATTTATATGAATAGTCATTTATGCTGATGCACATCGATTAAGATCAATCATGAATAGTCCAGAAGTAGTAGAATATGAAAGAAGATTGAAATCCAATGGTTTGAAAGATTTACCTGATCAATGGTTTACTCAAAGACTAGATCACTTTGATTTACAAGATAATCGAACGTACCAACAGTTGTACTATATAAATGATACATTTTGGAAAATTGGCAATCCTATTTTCTTGTACATAGGTTGTGAAGCACCACTTTCAACAATATGGGTTGTAGATTCAGCAATGATGGTATATGCCAAAAAATTTGGTGCATTAGCTATTGCAGTTGAACATAGATTCTATGGTAAGAGTCAGCCATTTAGTGATACATCAGTAGAACATTTACGATATTTATCTGTAAGACAAGCTTTAGCTGATTTATCCACATTTCGTCAATTTATAACGAAGAAATATAACAGTCCAAACAGTAAATGGATAACATTTGGAGGTAGTTATGGTGGTACATTAAGTGCTTGGGCTCGATTGAAATATCCTCATTATTTTGCAGGTGCAATTGCAGATAGTGGTCCAGTTTATGCGAAGATGGATATGTTTGAATTTAATGAAGTAGCTAGTAAAGCCGTATTAACAGCTGAAAATGGAAAAGAATGTTATGATAATATAAAGAATGGATTTGAATTATTAGAGAGAATGGTTCAAAGTGAAGAAGGAAAGAATGAATTAAAGAATGATTTTAATTTATGTGAAAATATAGTGAGTAAAAAAGATGAACATTTATTTATAAGTAATGTATATGATAGTTATTGGGAAGTAATTCAATATGATAAACCATCTAATCCAACAACAATCAATTCATTGTGTAAAATATTCCATGGAAATGAAAGTGAAGTATATAAAATGATGTTAAATGCTCATAAACATTTCCATGGTGAAAAGTGTATGAATGTAAACTATGAAAAATACATATCAATTCGTCGAGATATAAAATATAGTGATGATCGAAGTTGGTGGTATCAGACATGTAGTGAATTTGGATGGTATCAAACAACAGGATCAAAAAATCAAATATTTGGAAATTACTTACCTGTTGAATACTTCGCTGAACAATGTAAAGATACTTATGGAATTGAAGTTACTCAAGAGTTGATGGATGAAACAAATGCTCATTTTGGAGGATTTGATCAAAGAGGAAGTAATATATTCTGGCTAAACGGAGGTATAGATCCCTGGAGTGCAATGAGTATTATAGAATCAGATAATCAAGATGTTTTCTTCTTACCAGTATATTATTATTATTATTTCATTTTTATTTATTAATAGAGTGCTTCTCATCATATGCCAATATGGTCTCCTAATGAAAATGATACTGAAATAATTAAAATGGCAAGATATGAAATTGAACAACATATTTCCAAATACTTAACGAATAATAAATAAAAATTGATATTGTGTTTTTCATTTTTATTAAAACTCTAAGAATCAACACAACAACATATAAAAAACAAAAAATCAACATTATTTATCTTTATTATTAAGCTCTATCTTCACATAGAATGATATGCCAACCAAATTGAGTTTTTATTGGAGTTTGGTTATATTTGTTAAGAATAAATAATGATTGTAAATAGAAAAAGATATGTCATTTGTCCTTTAGGAAGTGCAAACGCAGCATCTTGAAAAGTACCTCTATATATTCACAAAATTACAAAATATACACCATTTGACCTCTAGTAATCCAACTATCAATATAATATATTCTATATATATACCCTAAACTTCCACCTTGTCTTGCCTTATCTTCACTATACTCCTGAGCTACCTACACTTCATAAATTATCTAATACAGTTGCAAAAGGAACTCCTTCTTTTAATTTCTTCATTGCTTCTTGAATTTTACCTTCTTTTTCACATACTATATGCATTTATTATATCAACTTATACGAATATGACGAACTTTGACTTTTGAACCTCCACCTTTTGGTACTGTAGCAGCAGCAGGTTCTTTAGATCCACCTTTATCACTCTTTCCACCTTTATTACCTCCTTTACCTCCTTTTCCCATTTTTATAAAATCAAATCAAACTTAGTTTGACTATTAAATCTCAGTTTTCTTATCAATGAACGGATTATTCGTTGTTATAATTATGAGATGCTATTAAATATATTTACATGAATTTAATCAGAAGATCATTAATAGCATAGTGTTGATCTGTCAACATTTCGTTTTTTAGTAGTTGTTGTATTGTATCATCGAATTAATATGGAAATTTGAGTAGCAAAAATTATTTTATAGCAGTATGGAAGGAGTTGCTCAGATTTATAAAATCGAAGATTCTGTAAATAGGTGAATATAGTCAATGCAAAATATTCAATTAAGTGGAGTATGCAGTTTAGTCATACAAATCACAATACAATCATTATCAAAGAAGAAGATAAATGATCTTTTTTCATTTTGAAAGGATAAATCATCTAATTTTAATCTTCAGTAAATAATCATAATATAATGGACACAGTACCAGCATATAGAAGTGGTTGGGATACTGTATATCGAGTACCTGTTGTGAAAGGAAGTGAAAAGAACAATAATTCATCTAATAAATCCACACCTCAAAAGAAAAGAGATAATAAAGTATATTTTACTATAATATAATGATAGAGAAAATCAAATGGCACATCTGATGAAGAAAAACCGTCAATGAGTCAAATTAAACAACATGCTGTTTTAATGGGTATATTGAGGATATATTATTATTGTTATAATAGAGTCAATTAAAAAAATGAAGAAATCTAACCTCAATCCAGATGATGTTGATGATTTTTCTAATTTATCATCTCCCATCTCAACACCACCCAAAAGTATAAAATCCATTTGTAAAGAGTATATAATAATGATTATATATATACTATAGAGGAAAAAATCCATTTGATGAAGTTGAAGATTTATATTGTAAGAAAATGAGTAAAGTCAGATCATCTTCCTCGAAAGTATCAAGCTCATCATCTTCAGCAAGTGGTTCGCCTGAAGTAGCAATAAAATTTAAAGGTAAAAACCAGCCATTAGTAAAATACAATGAAAACAAGTCAAATAAATCCAATAAGGCAAAAAGAAGTCAATCAGCTAAAAAGAGTAATTTAAATCAACAAAATCAATTGCTTTTACAACAACAACAACAACAAATGATGGAACAACAACAGAGATTCATGTATTTACAACAACAGCAACAACAGAATATGCAACAACAACAACAACAATATCCACCTATATCACCATTATATAGTCAACAGAATGCATATTTTTATTCACAAATGAAAATGCCTTTTAATAATAATGGTTATATTTATCCACAGCCAAATCCATATATGAATATGAATAGTGTATATATATAATATATATAATTATTTTTTTAAATAGTTTTATTCTCAACAAATTAATCCTACTTTAATTCCACCCAATTTCTATTCACAACCTCAGCCAATCATCACTCAACAATCTCCACCAATTATATATCATCAACAAGATATTTATCATACACAAACCACTGTTAATGATAATAATAATAATAATAATGCAATCAATCCAGAAGATGAAATTGTGGCTTATCATCAAAGTGGAAAAAAGAGTAAAAAGAGCAGTAAGAGAATTGATGATTTTGAATTATTTTCAGATAGTGCAGAAGATGAAGAAGAAACTCCCAAATTCAATCCACCAACAAGAACATCAAAAAAATCAACAAAAACAACAACAACAAATAAAAACAAAACTATCAATGAAAATGAAACAATAGAAACAAATATAATTCATAAAGAAAATATAATTAAAGATAATGGAACAAAAGAAGTAAAATCAGCAAAAGCAGTTTTATTAGATCAAATTGAGATGTTATATGTTGCTGAAGAAATAACAACCTATGAAAAGTCAATTTTAGATGAATTAGCACTTGTTGAAGATCCTGAAGTGATTGTGGCTGTTGAAGAATATATTAAAGGAATACCCAATTTATTGGTAAATATTTTACATAGAAAAGATAATTATATGTTAAGTGATGAAGAAATTGCAAAGATTATTGCTAATGATGAGAGACAACATAATAATTCAGGTTTATATACAGTATATTTATAATTATATATTAATTAGAATAGTAACAATATATCATCATCATCATCATCAACACTACAACTACCAGAATGAACAATGCAAGTAGAACAATTCGTCAAGCCAACTCAAGTTTTCAATCAATTACAGCTTCTGCTTCTAATCTAGGATTAATAAGGAGAAATAGAAATAGTAATAATTCAACATCTCTTTATGATAATGCTGCAATATTGAAAGGTGAAGTACCAATTCCAACATTAACTGAATTAATTTCAAATTTAAATAATTATCCACCAATATTCAGATATCAAGGTAATTTGTATGGTAATGTGTTAAAAAGAACACCAACATTAAAAGTATTCCTAAAATGGAATAGAATATTCTATTGTATTGATAATACTCATTTAACAATGTGGAGAAGCTTATATGATTGGTATAATGATGGTCCAATATATAACCAAGTGTTATTCCATGGATTAATGTATGTGTCTGCAATAGTGAGAAAGAGTTATGATGGTATACAGGTGTATACTTTTAAATTACTTGAAAATCCACATTCTATTACTCATAATGTATCACAACAACAATATACTCAATTTAATGCTAATGCACAAGTGAAAGTTGTTGCAAAGTTTGGTTCTACACATATTGGTCTTATTGAACATTTGCGAGAAGAGTTGTTGGAGATGGTATTTCGTCAACAACAAGAATTGGAAAGGGATGTAAGAGATTATTTAATTAATTAATTTTAATGTTTTATTATTTATATTTTTGAAATTGTTTTTTTCGCGCCAAAATCAAAAAAATGAATTATAACAACATTGGAGCAGGAGAGTTCCATTTTGTTTCTGAAATTATGAATAATGAATGTAAAGAAAATGATTCTATTAGGACAATAGGAAAGTATTTAATGATTTTATTGTTATTTTTTATAGAATAAACTCATATTCACCGTTAATAAATCAAGCTGAAATAGAATATAAATCTGTAAAGCTTATGGTAGATTTATCTCTATCACAAACTAATTCAATAAATGAGAATGAATTATACATGTTTATAGGAGAAATACACTATCAAGTATTATATCTATTAAATATAAACAAAATATAGAATAATGTACCAGTGTTATATGCTAGAATATCGAAAAATGTTGAAGAATTAAAAACAGATCTTTTTGAAAAAGCTATTCAAATGCAAAGAACTTTTCTACAGAAATTAGAAACATAGTTGAACATATAAAATTATAATCAATTAATGTAAGCTAGCTATTAAATCGTTATATTTTTGTTTTATATTTTCCATTTGTTTTATTTCATCCTCTAAATTGTCTAAAACATTCTTATATTCTTCCTTTTTCTTCTCCATAAATTCGATTATTATATCTTTAGACTAATAATATAAATGATAAGAATGTATACTTGTTCTAAACGACACATATTTAGTAGATGTTGAAAATTATAGAACAATATATCTATATCTTCAACCTTTTCAGGCGCTTTAGATGGAGCATTCGTCAATAAGTATAATAAATCCTTAAATGCCTGAATAATTGAATGAAGAATTCTAATAATTTATAATTCTCACAAAATACATACTTTTTTAATTCATCTTTATAATTACCAACTAAAGATCCATCTTCACTTGTCTGAAATAATTGCTTCTTTCCTGAAAAAGTCAAAGAAGGCAGATAAGTGTCTTCTGAGAACTAAACGATAGAATAATTAGTATACTTCTGTTGAATATTGTTCTCCAAACATATCATAACTTTCAGTTGGCGGTTTAGGTGGTTCAAAGCCACTATCTGGCCCATCTTCTATTTTGGGATAAAATATTATAAATACCATATAGTGTAAAATATGGAGGTGGCTTAGGATATGCTGAAACTACATCAGCCTTATCTGACATCTAAGAAAATGAAATAAAAATGTTTGGTGCTATTCTCTATTCAGAATTTTCATAACCCATGATTGTCAAAAGAATTAAAAAAACTACTATAATAAGTTTATTATCGAATTTAATCCAATCTAGGTTTTTTAGCTACATTCTCATTTGTAGAATCATCTCCAATTTTTCTTTTTTCAGTATTTTCAAAAGTATTAGAAACAGGTAATGCCACTAATGGTTCTGTAGCTGTTGGAAATTGTGATGATGATGGAGGAGGAGGAGGTTGTGATGATGATGGAGGAGGAGGTGGTGGTGGTTGCGAAATATTAGAGTGATTTGTTAATTCAAATGGAGTTGTTGTTGTTGTTGTTAATGGCTGTACTGGAGGAGGTGGAGGTGGTGTTAGTGTTGACGGTAATGGAGGTAAAGGAGTAGGAGGTGGTGGAGGAGGTGGTAAATTATCTTCAACTGGTAATGGCGGTGAAACTATTGATTTTGATACTTCTGGTTGTACTGGTGTTTGCTGTTCTTGTGGTAGACATACTGTAGTAGTGGTAGCATTGGTTGTTACTGTATCTGAATTAACACTGTAATTCATATTAGATTCTTTATCTTGTTTTTCTTCTTCTTCTTTATTGTCTTTCTTTTCTGCTTCTTCTACTTTCTTTACAGGAATTATTTCTTCATTAAGTTGTTGTTGTTGTTGTTGTTCATCTTGTTGAGGTGGGGGTGGAGGAGGAAGTGATTCTATCTGTTTTTCCTGATTAGATTCTTCTTTTTCTTCCGTTGGTTTTACTACTGCTAAATCATTTTCTTTTACTGTTTTTTCCCCTTCTTCTTCTACTGTTGTTATTGATTTTTCTACTACAGGTGATTCTATTTCCATTGCAGCTGTATTTGATTCAGTATTAACTGTTGGTGAAACAACAACATCTTTAGTAGTTTCAATTTGTTGTTGTATTGGATGTATTTGCTGTTTCTCTGGTGTAATATTTGGTGTAACATTTATATTTACATTATTACTGTTATTATTAGAACTAAGTATTTGGGTTGGAGAAGATAATGTGGAGGATGATGTTAATACTGGTGTTGAATGTGTTATTGTGGTTGTTTCTACTGATGGTTGCACTAATGATTTTGCATAGGATTGAATACATCGAAATGTCTCTATATCTACTTCATCTAAATTGACATAAATATCAGTTGCACTTAGTTTGCTTATACTGGCTTTACATCTTTCATATAATATTGTTACAATTTTACCTACATCTTCAGGAGTTACCTGAGATAAATTATCAGCAAATTGTGCTTTTTCTTCTAAAGTAGCATCCTGTAGTAGATCTGAACCTGGAACTTTCCGTAGTTTCTGTTCAAATAAATTTTGCAAATGCTTTGCGATTTTATAAAGTTCAGAATCCTCCTAAAAAATATAGATTTGGTATAATACCTTGTTATATATCATGCAATTTGTCCAAATTAGACGAACATCTGCTGAAAAGTCATTTATTGTTTTATATTCGGATCTTTCAAGATTTTTCTATAAAATCACACTAAAATGCAATACTGCAACAGTAGATAAATCCATTGGCTTTTTGATAATTTTAGGATAATCAAACAACTCACTTTCTCTCCAAGGAACAGGATTTCTGAAAGGTTCTACAATAAATAAGACTACGAATAGAATACCAGAATTTTTATGTTTGATTAGATCATTTACTATTTTTATACACTGATATCGAACTTCTTCATCCATTTGATCTTAAGATAAATAAAAAAATGAAAATGAGGTGTCAAGCCAAATTGGTTTGCCAAACTAAATTGCTAAATCTTATATTTCTCTTGATAGAAACATTATTTACTAATTAATTTATGTATATATTCTATACAAGCCATAATAAATCCAATGAAATAAAATAAAACATATATAAATATAATAACAAATATATCACAATAAATAAATATTCTTCTACTAAATAATTACTGATTTTGTAATTTAGCTATTATTTCATCCTTTTCTTGAATTTGTTTAGTTAGATCATCACAGTAAGCATTCATTTTTGCCAATTCATTTTTAGTATCATTTAATTCCCTTTTCAATATCATTTCATCCTGTGTGGACCATGGATATTCTAAACACTCCAAATCCTTATACTTTTCTTGTTTTAAATCGTGTGTAATCATAGTTTTCTATTACATTGAATATAAATGCAATAGATATATACAGAAAATGGTTTTTGTGATTTGTAACTATCTAAATTAGCTATCCATTCTTTGTTCTTTCTACATAATTCAATATGTCTTAAGTAATCTTCTTCTATCAGAATATATACTTGCAATTATACTCGTTACTTTCTGCTGTTGTTGTGGGTTTTCATCTTCTTTTGATTCTTCCTCTTTTATATCCTTCATTTCCTCTGCTTCTTTCTTTAGTTTATCAAGTTCATCAGAAAAATATTGTTTTGCTGTATTTAATTCTGTTTCAAGGTTTGATATTTGAATTAAAGCTTCTGTAAGTCTATTCTTCAACGATTCTTCAACAGTTTGATTTAATTTCTTTGTAGCTGTTTGTGCCCTTGGAGATTTTGCTTTCTCTTTTCTTTTTGTAGCTATTAATTGAAAATAAATAAAATGTGTTAAAAATACACGGAGATATAAATGGAGCTGTAGAACTACGATATGTCTGTCTAGCAGATCTATGAGATTAAAATTTTAATTATTACTTTGCACTACCACTCATAAATTAATTTTGAAAAAAAGAAAACAGAAAATTCAAACTATGTTTGATAGTCTTTTTATGAACGATTGAAAGTATTGATTATTAATGAAAGTAATATAAACATGGACAATTTCTTGCAATATAATATATAAAACTAAAAATAATTGCTTTTGAGATTAGTTCATCACATCAATCAGTACCAATATATCCATTTGATTCAAATAATTATGTAGAATTAGTTTCTGGAATTATTATGGTGTGAATTGTTCTGCATTATATAGAAATGCAAAAAAGAAATGAAAGTATATAAAAAAACCCTAATTAAATAAAAACTAATTATTATAATTAGCATTTGCATTTTAACCCACTTTGCTAAAAAATGTCTTTCTTTGACTTACAGTATATATAAGCTTTATATTTATATCTATCTAATCTTTTTTTCCTTACTATTTTTGGATTAAAATATTAATATTTCATAGAGAAAGCGATATGTACAAGATGTTAGCTGCTCAAGTACATCTTGGTACAAAAAGCGCTAACTTCCAAATGAGACCATACTTATACAAAAGAAGAAAGGATGGTATGATATACTATATAATTTTGTGAAATATTATTATTTTGTGTAGGTATTTTTATTATCAACATTAAAGATACATGGAGAAAAATCCAATTAGCTGCTCGTATCATTGTAACCATTGAGAACCCAAAGGACATTATTTGTATTAGTTCACGTACATATGGTCAAAGAGCTATCTTAAAATATGGACAATACACAGGTGCACAAACCATTGCTGGAAGATTCACCCCAGGTACATTCACCAACCAAATCACTAAACAATTCAAAGAACCACGTTTATTGATTGTCACTGATACAAGAGCTGATGCCCAAGCAGTAAAAGAAGCCAGTTATGTAAATATCCCAGTTATTGCTTTATGCGATAGTGAATCACCATTACCATTCGTTGATGTAGCTATTCCATGTAACAACAAAGGTTGTCATGCTTTAGGTTTAATGTATTGGTTATTAGCTAGAGAAGTATTGAGATTAAGAGGTGTAATTAGCAGATCAGAAGAATGGAACGTCGCTGTAGATTTATTCTTCTACAGAGAACCAGAAGAAATTAAGGATGCTAAACCAGAAGAAGAAGCAACAGTTGAAGAAGAAGCTCAAGATCCAACTGAAGAAGGATGGACTGTTCCTCCAGAATATGAAGAAGCTAATATTGCTATTGCTAAAGGTAAAACACCAGGAGCAACCGTTGGTTTTTAAATAAAATGCTAATAATATTGTCAAAGTGGGACTTTTTATATATTGAGTTGGGTTTTTGATTGTTTTTTATATTTTTAATGTGATTACTTAATAAATAAAACATAGAATAATGAAAAAATGAAAGAGATTATACTTTAATTGAATTACTTATCAATTTCAAAGCTTCAGATTGAGAACAATGTTTATTCTTACACTTCAATGATCCATAAGACGACCTACAACAACCATTTAAGAAATCACTACAAATATTAAAAGATTTACAATCCAAACTAACACTTTCTTCTTCAATCTTTCCATCTACACTTTTATATTTTGTATATAAATAATATCCAATATCAATTAGAGGATATATATGTATTTTAGGGCAAATATTCTTCAAAGGACAATCTTGAAATTGAAGATAATTCAAACAATAAGGTCAATTTAATATATGGTAAAGTATGAATTGAATTTTTACACTTGTTATACTTCAATTTGATAAGAATTATAGTTATTTTCTATAACACATTCATTAGAAAGAGTGAAATTAGATTCATCATCTTTAATTTGTTTTATATTGATATAATTATGATTATGATAACAAATACATTGATTATCATCATCACTTTCACTGTCATTCATAAAATATTGAATATTATTCATCAGATTTTGATTATTGTATTTCAAATCCGCTGTTTCTATATTTGTAGCAATATCAGTTCTCACTTTTCCATTATATGATAAATGAATAAATCTCACTTCTATCTTATCCTTATTAATATCATTGAGAAATTTGTATAATTCTATTTCATTATCATTGTATTCTTCTTCATAAGTATTTGGAACGAAATGAACTTTTATCTATTGGAATTATGTATTTGTTATTAATAATTATCTTTGGAGCAACTATACTGAAACTGTTTTTATCATTTACTGTGAAATTTAACAATCTAAATTACATTAATATATTTATAATATTATATTATATTATATACATTTTTTCATTATTCTCTAGAAGTGATTGAAATATCAAATTCTGATAATAAAATTGATAAAATGATTGTGGGTCTTTATATTTATTGATTATTACATTTTCATATACTATTTGATGTGTATATTTATTATATTCCTTTGGATATAATACATCACTTTCACTTGTGTAATTGTTGTTATTCAAAAATATACTTTCAAATATATTCAATGACAATAGTATTGAATTTTTATCATTTTTATTTTTATTTTTATTTATATTCATATTTAACAGATTGTTACATGTTGGAGATATAATATATTTATCATGTTATCTCATTTATTGTTTTATCAAACAGATACACTACTCATTTCTGTTTTGATATTATTCTCATTATTATTTGAAATATCACTTATTGATTTATATCTTATATTATTATTATTATTATTATTATTATTATTATTATTATTTTCTAATATTTTGTATTGTTTATTACCATATTTTCTTATGTATTCTTTAGTTTAATTCATCATAATAATCATGTAATTGTTTGTTGAGTGGAATTAGCTTAGTTTTAATTCCATTCATAATTTCATTTATCTTTTCATTATATTCTTTAATTTCTTCTTTTATTATTGATATTATTAGCACATCATCTTTATCATTATTAATTTCTTTTCCATCATAGATTTCTTTATATTTTTCCATGTATTTCGTATGGTAGTTTGGAAAATGGCAAGTCTTTAAGAAACTTTGGGATTATATCTTTTAAACTATTCAATATTTCATTTATCTTATCAATATTAGCTATGTGTCTTTCATATTCTTCACAAATACTTTTTGGCAGTGGATTTAATAAAGGAGGCAATTCGAATATACTCATCTCATGTATTATTGTTGAAACATCTAAATTATCGTTTGATTTGTTTAATTGTTCAACAACTTCACAGGAAGATAACTCAATTTTCTTGTTACTTCGATTGTACTATACAGAAACAGTAAAATAAGATATATACAATGATAGAAATATCATTATATTCTTTAACACATAAATTACTCGATTTTTCATCACATTCTGAGGTCAATACTTTCTGTAAGATGTTTAGAGAGTTATAACTCACTTTTGAACATAAGGGCTTTGTCATTTTTTCTATTATATCAAATATCACTCCTTCTGTTGGAGTAGATAGATTAGACATTATATTAGCTAAATCTGATGAGATTTTTATCTGTTTTCAAAATAGAATAAAACAAGCCAAATTCAAGCTAGTTATCATTTTTTTATTTTTCTGTATGTCAGATAGTTCAATAATGTCATTTAAGTTATCATTAGCTCCAATGGTTCGATGTGTATATTGTTATGATGATAAAATTTAGGGTACTCTACCTTTGAGATTATTGAGTTTAAGAATGGGTGCAGATTTAGTATTTACCGAGGAATATATCGGTTATAAACTAGCGAAATGTCATAGAGAAATTAATTGTATTTATAAAGTGTTTAATAAAGAAATTAGTGAAAAATAATACAATAGAATATTTAGATGAAGAAAATCATTTGATATTCAGTACATGCGAAGAAGAAAAAAGTCATTTGATCTTACAGTTGGGAGTTCCAAACTCAGAAATCGCTTTAAAAGCAGCAAAATTAGTGTATTACTTAAAATAATAACATTTGTATAGTGAGAATGATGTAAGTGGAATAAATATAAATATGGGTTGTCCAAGAGAGTTTTCAATTCAAGGTAAAATGGGTGCTTCTTTATTAAAAACTCCAGAAATAGCTTGTGATATAATAAATAAACTACATAAAGAATTAAAAGTTCCAGTTTCAAGTAAAATCCGATTATTAGATGGTGATATAAAAGAAACTGTATTTTTATTGTTTTTGTTTATTTAATAGATAAATTTTGCAAATAAACTTCATGAAAATGGAAGTGAATTTGTAGCCATTCATTTGCGATATAGAGATGAGAGAGATAGAAATCCAGCACATTATGAATATAGTAAAATATTATATGAAAGTTTAAAATTTCCAATAATCTTGAATGGTGATGTATTTGAAAGAAATGATTTACAGAAATATAAAGAAATAAGTGGAGGATGTACTAATTATATGATTGGAAGAGGATGTTTAAGAAATATTAGTACTTTTAACAAAGAAAATAAGAATTTGAGTTTGAAAGAATATATGAAAGAATATATCGATATTTCAATGAAGCTGAATAATAATATGAAGAATTGTAAATATGTACTACAAGAAATGTTAAGACAAAATGATTATTTATCTAAAGAAGTTGGTTTACATGTAACTGCTTCAAATCTTATGAAAATCTATTAAATAGTTTGAATTATTTTGATAAAAGTGATGAAAGACCTAGTAAACGAATAAAAGTGGAATAATTAAATAATAATTAAAAACAATTGTTTGTTGTTGTTGTTTTATTCGATTATTTTCAAAATAGTTTTGAGCAAACCTCTAAATCAAGCTTTCCCGCCAAAACTATAAAAGATGAATTATTCAAAAACTGATTTGAGTTATTTGAATTTACCAAATGATATGAGATGTATGATGATGTGTGTATAATAAAATAGATAAATTTGATTCACTGGGACTGAGAAGTGTAGAAGATCTTCTGTTAGTAAGTGAAAGTGAGTTGAGTGAATGTATGATCTAATGATATAATGAATATAAAAATAAATAGTGACAAATGAAAAAGTTGACAACATCCACGAATTAGTTGAGAGTGTGAAGAGTATAATAATATAAATGTTATAAGATATGTGATAATAGATGAACTAAGTTGTTTAAATGAGAGTGATGAAATGAGTGGTTTAGAAATATTGAAAGAATTAGAATTAGAAGAAAAGAAAGATGATTATTATATAAAAACTTATGATAATTCAATAAATGAATTTCTGAATGGTGGAATAAGACGAGGTAAGATATTTGAAATCTGTGGTTTAAATGGTGTAGGTAAAACAAGTTTATGTTATGAATTATTAATTCCATTTTTAATCAATTCAATAATAAATAAAAGTGATGAAAAAATGCTTTATATAGATAGTGAAAGTAGTTTTAATCCCTTTCGATTATATTCGATAATAGATAATCATTTAAATAAACTAAATATCGAAAATATAAGTGTAGAAGAAATAATGAAGAGAATATTATTTATTCGAATAATGTACGATGAAGAAATGAATAAAATGGAAGAAATAATAAACGAAATAATGAAAGAGAATAATGTGAAATTAATAATAATTGATTCAATATGTTATTATTATCGTCGACAGATTAATGATACAATTCATAGAGCTCAAAAACTATCAAATTTTGGATTATATTTATATGAATTATGTATAAAATATAAAATGACAATAATCACAACAAATCATTTGAGTAGTCGAATAATAGATAATAATAATAATAATGAGTATGTGAGTGTATTAGGAGATAGTTGGAGTGAGATGATTAATATTCGAATAAAGATGTATAAAATAGATGGAAATAATGTGATGACTGGAATGAAAGGAATGAGAATGTTTAATGGAATTTGTTATATGATTGATGAAAATGGATTAAGGTCATTAACGAATTAATGTTATTATTAATTTATATTTGTGTTATTATTTGTTATTTAAACCAAATGAACATTTTATATTGATTAACATAGTATAAGAGCTAATCAATTAATAAAATTCAATAATAAGAATGAAATGAATGTAATAATAGAATATTACATCATTTGAACCATGTTTTGACATCCTTCTCCACTAAATCCATCAAAACATTCACAAACACCTGTATTGTAGTTACAAATACCTCTTCCACTACAATCTCTATATTCACTTCCTTGTTTTGAATCATCATTTGTTGCTTCTTCTGGATCTAAACCAGATGGACATTCAATCAAACTACAATCATATCCACGATGTCTTTTATCACATAAACAACCAAATATTTGATCATCAAATATAACACTACCTGAAGGACTTAATGTAGTTTCATGTTTATTTCCAAATCCATCATATGCATTACTCAATTCTTCATTTGATAATAATTCACTCAAAGCAACACATCGACCATTTCCATTACAGTTATTTGGACAATCTAATCTTTGACAAGCACTTCCACTAAATCCATCAAAACATTTACATACACCACTTGTTCTATCACAACTTCCTTGACCACTACATTCTATTGGAGCATGAGTTGATCCTTCACTTAACCATTTTATTTCAACTGATAAAACATCTGCAACTGGAACTAATGATCTTAATCTTCCACCGGAATCTATTTCTAATGGTATAGCATCAGATAATTCTAAACTAAATTTATTATTTTCACCTTTTCCTACTTTTAATATTTGAATATCCTTTTTTTCTTTAGTACCATCATTATAATAAATTGTTACTTTTATTATTGTTCCACTTGTTATTACTTTTTGAATACTTATATCAATCATTGAAGGAGGTAATAATATTTGAGGATTTTCAACATTATTTGCTTGACTTAAATCAAGTTTAGTATTATTAGCATTATCTTCAGGTTTTAATATAATATAATCTATATTAATCTTACTTTTAACACTTCCATCTGCATTAATTACAGATGTCATTCCTCCTTTTTCTACTACATTACTTTCATCTTTTTTATTATTTTCATCAACATATTCACCAAAATAATAATTACCTTTACTGTCTTTACTTATTGATGAAGATAATTCACTATTTTCTATATCCAATTTACCTCCTTTTTCATCAGCTAATAAATAACAAATATTACCTACAGATGGATTTTCTTTGCCAAATGTAAATTCTAAATCTTTATCTTTAATATTTGCATCAATATCATATGTGGTGATTAATTTATTCTTTACATCATTTGGATTATAACAAGCCATTTTAGCTTTGTTTTCTGTAAACGTATATTTTATACTTGTCGCAATTGTTCCATATCCTATCCATGTTATTACTTTATCAAATTTATCATCAATTTTAATTGGATTCCAATATGTTAAATCAGTTCTTGTAGATAATATATTATTACATACAATATCATCAACATAATAATGATCACCTTTATCAGTTGGTAAAGAATTAGGTGTATCTTCAATTTTATAATTGAATTGATAATAACCACTATTTGTTTCATGAATTACTCCTTTTACATCAACTATACTACTTATCGGATTTTTAATTGGTTTACTATTTTCAACATTAGTATTAACCAATTTACATTGTAATTTTCCTCCTAATATACTTAAATCTTTTACTAATTCACTATTAAAATCAGTCAATTGATATAAATAACTCTTATCATCACCAGGATTAACTGGATTAACTACAATATTCTTCTTTACAATTGGTACAGAATCATAAAGAACATTATCAGATGTATATCCTTCAGGAATTGGATTATCATATGTAATTGTTGTAGTTTCTGCTAATAACCTTTCTGGTTGAGTTTCTGTTTCAACTTTGGTTATAGTAATTTCGTGTATCTTAACTATATGAAATGCATTGATTTTATGTAATTTTAATTGAAATTTATTACCTACTTTTATTTTATTTAATACTTTATCTTTAACATCTTCTTGAATAGTTGTTAAAACTATCTGAGTTTTTTCTATTTTATTCTTTGTACCATCTAATGGTATAACTTCTGATCCATCATCTGCCTTTTTTATTTCTACTTTATCAGTAACTTCATATTTACCAAAATAATATTCATTTGTTTGATCTTCTTTCTTCACAACTCTGATTAATGAAAACAAATCTGATTTATCAATCTCCACTTTATTACCTTTTACATCAGCTAATAAATAACACATATAATCACCAGATACAGTTAGAGGAGTAGTAGTAACTGTAAAAACTATATTAGTATTATCATTTGTAATTGTACTTGATATAGTTTGTATTGGTAGAGTTAAATCTGATGGTAAATAACAAGCAAATGATGAATCAGTTGCATCAACTTTAATCTCTGGTAATATTTCACCATAACCTTTCCAGGTAATAGTATTTTCAGTCAAAAATCTACGATTTTGATTATTATTATTATTATTATTATTAGGAGGAGGAGGAGTAAAACTAAGTGTGGATGGATTTGTTAATGAAAGATCTTTTCTTTTTGTTTCTATTCCATAACAGTTTAACAATATTATATTTGCATCAGTTATTTCATCTTGAGATTCAATGTAACTATATCTAACAATAACATTATAATCTTTTACTAATCCTTTCACATCCAATAATTCAACTTTTTCATTTTTTAAACATTTTATTATTCCACCAGCTTCTTCTAATCCAGATATTACACTCTCAGCAAAGTAATACATTTTGTATAAGTAAGGCGCAGATGTAGGAGTTGAAGGTATTGATACAGCTTTTGGGGTTGGTAATTCACTTGAAGGATCAATTGGATATGTTCTTATATATGGAAATACTGTACCAGTTATTGTTGGAATTTTATAATTATCTTCCATTACAACTCTCTTTTCTTCAAATATATAATCACTATTTAATAGAGTAAGATATACTACTCTATCTTTAGCAAAATACTCTTTCTTAGCATAATCACTTGCACCATCAATTTCACCACTAGTAATACCTTTCGTTTTTATCAATAAATGATTATTCTCCAACTCATCAGTAATTGAAGAAGAAGTTGCATATTTACCAAATAAAAACACATCTGTTTTACCTTTTTCTTTTGGTCTTATATTATCCTTTAAATCAGTTTCAGTAATATCTAATACATTTCCATCACCATCCATTAAACAATAACATAAATATTTTCCAGCATCTAATCCTTTATCAGTAAATGAAAATACAACATTTTTATCTTCAGTATTATATACACCAGTAACATCATTAACAATTGTAATCTCAGCATCTACTAAACTAGAAGCAGATTTATCAAAACATCCAAATTTGAATTTATCATTCTTATACACTGTTTTTTCACCTTCCATTACTCTTCTTCTTCTTGTTTCATCTTCTTTATTTCCTTGTCCTTGATTTTCTGGTGTTGGTTTTGGTGTAATTATTTCTTTTGTTGGTAATAATCCCATATCATATAATATTGGACCATAATTCTTCCATGTCATTGTTAATTCACCTTCCAATTTTCTACTATTATTAAATAATTGTCTTTCTACAGTAGCACTATTACCACCACCACTACCAGCAACAGTTAATTCAACATTAAGATTATAATGAACTAAATCTTCTCTCATAGACAATATTTCATTACACACTACTTTAGTATATTCATCATCTGCTAATCTTCTTCCTGCTTGCTTTGGAGTTTCACCTATCTTTGTAACAGGATTCTTGAATAATGTATAGGCATAATCATCAGTATATCCACGAATATCAACATTTTCTGTTACTTTATCTACACCTTCTTTATAAAAATCACATGTTATTTTTCCTCCTGATTTTGGCATTACGGAAGTAAATGTCTCTAATCCTTTCACTTTCCATAATGTATTACCATCTACTGATTCAATTAACGAAATCTCAACTCCAGCTGGCTCTGCAAGCTTTCTTTTCTCTTTTACGCCATCAACTACATTCAATTCACGTCTTGATCCACTTGAATAACTGCTACCACTACCAGAAGCTGTTGGAGAACTTACAGCTGAAAAAGGGTTGCCCTTTGGACAATTATGTTCACTACAGTCATTGCCAGTGTAAGTTTCACCAGTCTCAGGATCAATAAAACACTCACACTTACCATCAACACACTTTCCATGACTACTACAATTGTTGGGACAAACTGCAAGCACACATAACAAGCATCCCAAAAATGCTAACAAATACTTAGTTAGACTATTCATTCAACCAATATTAAATCAAACAGAAATTTCGGTTGAAAATGATTTTGACATTGGAATTAGTAAATTAATGTAAATTTTACATTTTTCATTTTAAATTTTAAAAACATCAAATAAATAAATATTCTATTATAATTAATCATTTTTATATTTCTCTTTTATATCAGTTGTAAAATATTGATTGGTAAATAAACAGTATAACACACAATAAATGAATATTCCAATCACAACAAAAATACTCAAATATTGAATCCAACCAAACTTCAATATTTGAGCTAAATCAGGTTCATATCTAAATATGTAATATATATATAATAAATATATACATAATTGGTTGTAAAGGAATATAAAATGTCGAATTTATTATCATTGTATTTTCATTCACATTTGAACTAAAATAAGGTTTCCAAATAAAATCAAAATTATCATTATATAATGTGTAATTACGACTATAATATCGATTTAATATATTCTCTATATCTAAATCCTCTAACTTAAAAGAATCGAAATTTAATAGTTTATCATTTATATAGTATTTTCTTAAACTCGCCCATTTTGGTAAGATATTTCGTTGATGTAGTTTGATTTCACCATAACTTATCACTTTTGAACAAGGTACAGAGTTAAATAATTTAATTGGAACTATTCCATTTATTAATAATTTTGCATATGTTTCTAAATTATAACTAAATACTGGATATATTGAAATTGAATAGATTTTTTGATTACTTTGTAAGGGGATTTTTATATAAAATTGAATGGCATCGTTTATTCCATCATGATCATTGTCGATTTCATTATATTCGAATGATAATGGTTGAACTGTTCCTTCACCTAATTCACTGTTTAAATATTGGTTTGTACTCCAAATCCATTCACCAGGATTGTTGTTAAGATTCCCATCTAATATTATTAAGGCTTCATTCGTATAAGACACCTTCGGTTTTTCATAACCAGTCCATTCCATCATCCAAAATGCTATTAACATTATAATATTATATATCATACATCCAGTATAATAGGTAGTAACAAATGACATTATTATAACAACTAATAATCCAACTAAAGAAAGAAATGATGAACAAGAACAACATGATGCATAGTGAGTTTTATAAACTATTTGAAAAAATATCTATATTATAAATATAACAACTAGATATACAGGAATTGCCATTTCTATTTCAAAAAAGCTTGAAATATGTTTGTGAAATTTATTTTGAATAAAACACGATATATAATGAACCGTGAATTTATTAGCAAATTAAATAGGTTAGAGAGTATAGGAAAGTCATTAGAGCAAATAATTCAATCAAGTGAAGGTTTTAATCTTTTATTTAATTCATTCATCAGATATTGAAGAAGAAATGGATAGCTTTCTTAGTGATGGAATTTATCTATACAAGAATGATGCAAAGTACCAGAATATTAAGAAAGTTATATATTCTTTTATACTAATTTTCAATTAATTAGGCTTTGAAATGCATTAGGTCAAATTGTTCTCCAGAATTAATCAAAATAAAGACAAAACATTTATATGATTCATTTACTGAAATAAACAAATGTTTGGAATGTAAAAATTCTAAAGAATTTGATTATATAAATGTTGATGGAATTATTGCTGAAGTAATAAAAATTAATGATCACTATTTAGGCACTTTATGGATTAGAAAATTATTATCACTACATGCATACAAGTTTATCGCCTATTCTAAATATAGTCAAAACAATTCAAGGAAAAGAAAATATAATATCTTTTTCATTACATTTTTCATATATTTTATTTCTTTCTTTAATTCTTACTTAAGATATTATGTTAAAAATTGAAGAAGGAATAATAAGTGCAAGAGATTCTCAACATACTATTAAATCAATTTCTGATATAAAATCAATCATTCCAAGTTTACCAGAAGAAGGATCACCAAATGAAGTTTATCATCATAATCATCATTTTATCAAGTCATCCAGTGAAGTATTATATGTAAATATTATTTCTATTATAGAATGATTTACTATCTAAACATGGTAGAAAGGGTAATTCTCATTTGTTGAAGTAAATTAACATTTATTATAATTCATTTAGACAAGCAAAAACAATAGCTGATTTGAGAAAACCATTCAATTCTTGGAAATATCACGATAGTTTAAAAAGGAATTCTTCATCCAAAGACTTTGATTCTTCAAAACCACTGAAAGCGATTAATAAAGAAGATTTTGATATTGAAGATCTACCAGTTGATCAATATATTGATTAATTATTATTATATTTTTGATATATTTTGTGAAAAACAATGAAATTCAAAAGTAAATTGACATGAAACTTGAATAAAAGCTTGAAATAAATAACGACAAAATAACAATTTTAATCAAATCATTTAAATTATAGAGATTTTAGAAAATTAATGCGAAGTCAAAAAGATGTAGAACTAGGACCTAAAGAGGCCTGGTTTGGAGAACAGGTATAACTCGATCAGATTATAAATCTTAGATTCAAAACTTATTTAGAAATATAAGAGTTGAAAGATATAAGAAATTTATTGCATCTGAAGCATTTCAAACAGTAATGGATGATTTTATAGATAATAGAGATGTATTTCTTCATCTATTCATTATTTATAGCTTTTAATGATATCAGTCACTGATGTTAATGGAAATTTGCAAATTACAAAAGGTCCACCCAAAAACTATCAATATAGATCAATTTACTTTCTAAAGAAAGAAAAAGACACAATATCCGAAGAGAATATGAAGACTTTAATCACTTCAGGTGTATTGGCAGATGATCCAATAATTATATTAAGGCAAACAATAGAAAATGTGTATATTCCTCTACTTACCTGTGTACACAACCACGGAGATTATAATGATTTAACAGTAAAAGAATATAACAACATAATATACAATTATCTAAGTGATATACAGATTATGCAAGGATCCATTAACGGTAGGACTTGCTTACCACTTCCACCTGATGATATAGCTAATAATAATAGCAGTAATAATCCAGAAACTAGTCTAATGTCAGATGAAGAGTATCAAAAGGATCGATTGCATATTCTAGAAGGTGTGATTATTATTTGGAGTAGACAGATTAAAGATGTATTAAAATTAGATCCAGATCAAACCAAGTTTGATTCAGGTAGTAATAACAATAATAATGGTAGTAATGATGTTAGCACACCTTTAAGTGAAATAGAATTTTGGAGAAAGAAAGCTGATAATTTGAATTATATATACCAACAACTACAAAGTGATAGAATTAGAAAGATTTTGAAGTATTTGGATAATAATCGAAGTACCTACAGTACACCATTCAGTAAATTATGTAAAGAGATATTCCAATCACGAGATGAAGCCAATAACAACACATTATACTTAAAACCACTCGAGCCTTGGCTTGAACAATTTCAAGGATGTTCAAATTACAGTGAAATCAATACATTATTCCGTCCAATTTATCATGTACTACTTATAATCTGGAGAAAATCAAAATATTATAACAAACCTATCAGATTAATCACAATGATTCGAAAATTGTGTAATACATTAATAAAGCAAAGTTGTAGTTTCTTAACAACAGATGAACTATTCAAAATGATAGAAAATGATGAATCTCAAAAAGCCATAAAATCAATAACTTCTATCTTATCAATCTGTGGTAATTTCAAATCAATATATTTCGAATATAAATCAAAATCAATCCACGAATCAGAAAATAATCCATGGAAAATGGAAAATAAAGCATTATTTGTACGATTAGACACATTTTTAGAAAGAACACACGATATTTTAACATTAACGGAAACAATGATACAGTTCAACAGATTATCCAAAATAGAAATAGGTGGAACAAAAGGAAAAACTTTAACGACATCCATTTTACAGATATATTCTGATTTTAATACTGCTGTAGATCAATTGAAAGCTGTTAAATATGATTTATTAGATATTGATGCTTTACAATTTGATGATTTATATTTTGAATTTAGAAATAAAATTAAAGAATTAGAAAGAAGATTATCTTCTATTATATCACAAGGTTTTGAAGATTCTTATACACTCAGTGGAAAATTCAAATTATTATTTGGATTTGAAGGCTTGTTAAACCGTCCAATCATCAACGAAGAAATGAAAACTGAACAATCAATTTTATTAACCAATTTTAGTGAAGATATGAAAATAATTAATCAAATATTTATAGATAATAAGAATGATCCACCAATTGGTAATAATCTTCCACCTGTAGCTGGTGCATTGATATGGAGTCGTAGTTTATATGATAGAATAGTTAAACCAATGGAAGAAATAAGGCAATTAAGTAGTGAATTATTAGAAAAAGAAGAATCTAAAGAAATAATGAAATCTTATACTTTATTAATCGCTAATATTAAGGAATATGAGAATAATTTAATACATCAGTGGGAAAATACAATTGAAGATATTTCTGAAGAGAAGTTGAAGTTACCATTGTTACTATGGGATAGAGAAAACAACAGAATTGCTGTTAATTTTGATCCAGCTTTAGTAAGATTATTACGTGAAGTAAAATACTTTAAATTATTAAACTTACAAATTCCAGAGACTGCTAATACATTATATTCAAAAAATGAAGTCTATAGAAGATATACAGGTAATTTAGAGCTAATAATGAACTTATACAATACAATACAAAGTGGATTATTGGATATAGAAAGACCATTAGTTCAGGGATATTTGAATAAAATGGAAAAGATATTATTACCAGGTTCTATTAATATGACATGGAAATCACATGGAATTGAGAATTATATCAATGAATCAATGAATATAGTGAAAGATTGTGATGCTATTTATCAAACTATCAAAAATAATTTCAATGCAATAAGATCCATATTAGATAGTTGGAATGAACCATTAATCGAAAGAGATGTTAAACCATTAGCTTTAGAAACTGTTAATAAATTATATAAAGGCCAATTGGAAAAGAAATATGAAGTAATAAAAGAAGGAGGTAAAAAAATACAAAACCTAGTAAAAGATGTATGGAGAAAGTTGAAAATATCTCAAGGTTTATCAGAATGGAAGAATTATATTGATTATTTATCCAATATAGTGGTTGAAGGTATAATAACCAGTGTTGGTACATCTTTGAACATGTTGAATGGACAAATAGAATGTGTTAATAATACAAAAGGAAAAACAACTAGTTTACCAATTGTAGAAATAGATATGGATTTATATGAAAAGGAAGTTCAATTTGTACCTTCTATTATTGAAACTAATAATAAAGATGGAATAAGAGATAGTGTAACACAATGGGTAGATGGATTTATACATATTAGTAGTTTAATTAAAAGATTAGATACAAGTTCAGATGCTAATTATATTAAAGAAATTGAATCTCATGATAAGATCCATACTTTATTGAATATAATCAATAATAATTTCAATCAAATGGTGAAGAGATGTGATACTTATAAATCGCAATTCAATAAATACTCTTACATTTGGGTGAATAATATTGATGAAACATTCCAGAAGTTTATTCAACAATTATTAAAAGATTCTGAAAAGAATACAAATTCATTGTTATTACCATCTCCACAACAACAATCACAATTACAACAACAACAATCATCATCATCACAATCTGGAAGTAGGCCAAATACTTCAGTAAATACAAATTATGATAATGCTCCAGTTGCTGTAGAAGAGCCATCAGAAATATATGCGAAATTAAGTAAATTTATAAGTTATAGAATAAAGTTGAATTTATTTGATGAAAAAATCACATTTTATAAGAATTTATTATTACAAGTTGAAGAGATTAACAATGTAGAAGATAAAGGATTTTTAAGAATAAACTGTCAGCCATTAAAACAAGCAATTTCTAGTTTAATCAACAAATGGTTATACGTTTATACTAATTATTTAGAAAATGAAATACAATTTGAATTAGAAACAATTGCTAATTGGATAAATGAATTACACCAAGGATTAGATAAAGATATTCAATTAGGAGATGATGATGATTTGAAATTGTGTATACAATATATTAAAGATATTAAACAATATGATGAATTTATTACATCCATGTTTGCTCCAATTAAAGATGTTTTCCAATTATTGAATAAATATAATATCACATGTGAAGATATATTAATTGATAATTTACCAGTAAGTGATTATTTAGAACAAATCCCAGTGTTTTGGAATAAAGTAGTAGATAAAGCCTACAAAAAGAAAGAAATTATTTTACCTTTACAAAATAATATGGCAAGTAATATACGTAAAGAAGTATCTGCATTTAAAGAGTCTGTTGTATCATTTAGATCAGAAATGCAAAAGAATTGTCCATATACTAATGAAGGATATGAATCTGATCAAGCTTATAAGATCTTAGATAATTATGCAGATAAATTACAAAAAATGACTGAAGAAGGATTAAGATTGAATCATTTAGAGAATCTATTAGATTTAGAACCTTCAAGATATATAGAATTATATGAATCTAAGCAAGATTTGATATATTTGAAGTTAATATGGGATTTATATTCAATGATTAACTATTTATTCATTGATTGGAAAAATACACTCTGGAATACAATCAATACAGATGTATTATTGAATGATATTAAGATACTCAACAAACAATTACTATCTTTACCGAAATTCATTCATCCTTGGCCAATTTATGTGTATTTATACGATTTCATAAGGAATATGTCATTATCATTACCATTAATCAACGATTTACATAATGATTCAATGAAAGATAGACATTGGAAAATATTATCCAATATTACACACAAACCAATCAATAAAGGACCAGATTTCAGTCTTAATGATGTATTGAAGTTGAATTTACATGAACATATTGAAGATGTACAAGAGACTGTAGAATTGTCAATAAGAGAACAAAAGATTGATAAGAAATTAACTATTATTGAAGATATGTGGAATAATACAAATGTAGAATATGTTGATAACACTGACTTGAATATGAAACTAATCAATATATCAAATCAATTGATTGAAACACTAGAAGATCATCAATTACAATTACAGAATATAAATTCAATGGGTAAATATATAGAATTCTTTAAAGATAGAATAGAGAAATGGATTAAGTTATTGTCTGATGTAGAAAGTGTATTTAGAATATGGGGTTTAGTTCAATCAAAGTGGTTATCTTTAGAAAATATATATATGCATTCAGTTGATATACAAACACAATTACCAAGTGATACTAAACGATTTAAATCTTTAGATTCTCTATATAGAACAATATTAGAAGATAGTTATAGTATTCCATTGGTTATTAACATTTGTGTAAAAGAAGGATTATTTGATACTTTAAGTAGTATATATAAAGACTTAGAAAAATGTCAGAAATCATTAGATGAATATTTAGAAACAAAGAAAGAAATATTCCCAAGATTCTACTTTGTATCAAATCCAGCTTTATTAGATATATTATCAAATGGTAATAATGCTCCAAGAATTGAAAGACATTTTAATGATTGTTATACAGGTATAAACTCATTGAAATATATACCAAATGCTGAAGATAAGAATTTACCACCAACTTATGCAACTCATATGATATCTAAAGAAGGAGAAGTGGTGGAATTTAGTGAAAGATTCACTATTAAAGGACAAGTTGAATGTTGGCTGAATGATTTATTAGTTACGATGAGAAACAGTTTGAAATATATATTAGATTTATCACTAGATGCTGCTAGTCAATGGATTGCTGAATTGCCAAGAGAGAAATGGTTATTCCATTATCCAGCACAAATTGTATTATTAGTAAGTCAAATAATGTACACTCAAGAAACAGAAAATGCTTTGACAGAGTTTGAAAATGGTAGTGAAGATTCAATAAAGAGATATTTGGATTTATGTGTTAATCGATTAGAGAATTTGATTAAATTGGTTCAAGGTAATTTGAGTGAAGGAGATAGAACTAAAATTATTACATTAATCACAATGGATGTACATAATAGAGATATTATACAGAAATTAATAGATTTGAAGGTTGATAGTGTTGGTAATTTCCAGTGGAAAAGTCAATTGAGATTTTATGCAGTAAATAGTACTTGTTTGGCGAAGATTATTGATTATACAACTGAATATGCATATGAGTATTTAGGTAATACTGAAAGACTAGTAATTACTCCATTAACTGATAGATGTTATATTACACTATCTGTCGCATTGAAGTTGAATTTAGGTGGTGCACCAGCAGGTCCAGCTGGAACAGGTAAAACTGAAACAACAAAAGATTTGGCTCGATCATTAGGTTTGGCTTGTTATGTATTTAACTGTTCTGATCAAATGAATTATCAGACTTTAGGTAATATATTCAAAGGTTTATCTCAATCTGGTGCTTGGGGATGCTTTGATGAATTCAATCGTATTTGTATTGAAGTATTATCAGTTGTTGCAACACAAGTTAAATCCATATTAGATGCTATTAAATACTTATATTATGCTAAGAATAGAGATGAACAATATCAGAATATTCCAGATGGAAAACCAGGTGTAGTTGTTGGTACATTCGACTTCATGGGACATCCAATCAAATTAATCCCAACTGTTGGTATATTTATTACAATGAATCCAGGTTATGCTGGTCGTACAGAATTACCAGAGAATATAAAGACATTATTCAGATCTTGCGCTATGATTAGACCAGATTTAATACCAATTTGTGAGAATATGTTAATGTCTGAAGGTTTTGTAAAAGCTAAAACAATGGCAATCAAGTTTGTTACATTATATAAATTATGTTCTGAATTATTATCACAACAAATACATTACGATTGGGGTTTAAGAGCTGTTAAGTCAGTATTAAGAGTTGCAGGAATGTTGAAAAGATCAGAACCAACAATTAATGAAGATATTATATTAATGAGAGCTTTAAGAGATTTCAATATTCCAAAGATTATATCAACTGATTTACCTATATTCTTAAGATTAATATCTGATTTATTCCCTAATATGCAAATAGCAGCAAAAATTGATGAAACTTTGAAGAATAATTGTATAGAAAGTAGTAAACAGAATAACATCATTGCTGAAGAAGAATTTGTATTAAAAGTCATTCAATTAAAGGAAATTATTGATGTAAGACATAGTGTAATGATATTAGGACCAGCTGGAAGTGGTAAATCAACAGTTTGGAAAGGATTATGTAATAGTTTCAATTATAATGAAAAGAAAACAATCTGTATGCATGAAGTAGTCAATCCTAAATCTATCACAAGTGATGAATTATTTGGTTTTATGAATTTAACGAAAGATTGGACAGATGGTGCATTTTCAATTATTATGAGAAACATGTCTAAGAATTTCAACCAATACAATGAAAGTCAAAAATGGAAATTTATAGTATTAGATGGAGATATTGATGCTGTATGGATTGAATCAATGAACACAGTTATGGACGATAATAAAGTTTTAACATTAGTCTCCAATGAAAGAATTCCATTAACAGCAGCAATGAGATTGATCTTTGAAGTAAATACATTGAAAAATGCTACTCCTGCTACAGTATCAAGAGCTGGTATATTATATATTAATGAAACTGATATTGGTTATCATCCATTGATTGAAAGATGGATTAATACAAGAAAAGATAATTTTGAATTATCCAATTTACCGAAGTTATTCTCAACATATATTGATGAATTTGTAACTCAATGTCAAGCTCATAAGTTCCAATATATTACTCCAATTCCATTAGTTTCAATAATCAATACATTATTCAGATTATTAGAATCATATTTAGATGAATTCAAACCAAGAACAAAAGAGACATTAGAAATGATATTCTTATATTCATGTGTTTGGGCATTTGGTTCAGCTTTATCAATTGATAAGAATTGTAATTATTGGAAGAAATTCGATGAAATGTATAGAGGAGGATTTAAGAAAGTTCCATTCCCTAATGAAGGATTTGTATTTGATTATGCATTGACAATGGTAGATAACTCTACAAATAATACAACAAACAACAATAATGATGATGAAAATGGAGAAAATGGTGAAGATAATGGTGGAAATGATAATAATAATAATCAAATGTTGAATATTACATCTTCTAATTCATTATCAGGTCAAACCTTACAGTTTGTACCTTGGAAGGAATTATTACCAACATCTATTCCATCATTAAGTGAAAATATATTAAGTAATATCTTAGTTCATACTATTGATACTGTAAGATTAAGTACATTAACAGTCAAGCTTATGTCAAACCATTATCCAATAATGTTAGTTGGTCCAGCTGGTACAGGTAAGACATTATTGATTAAAGATATATTACACAATCAAGAAGATAATTATAACTCAGTAACTATCAATTGTAACTATTACACTGATTCATATACAATGCAACAACATTTAGAAGAATCTTTAGATAAAAGATCTGGTAGAATATATGGTCCAGTTGGTACAAAGCCATTAGTTTATTATATTGATGATTTGAATATGACACAAGTTGAAACTTATGGAACTCAAACCTCTATCGAGCTTTTAAGACAATTTTTAGATTATGGTAATTGGTTTGATCGTTCTGATTTATCATTAAGAAAGACAATTGTTGATATTCAGTTCATTACTAGTATGAATAACAAAGCTGGTTCATTTACAGTTAATCCACGTTATCAATGGCATTTCTCAACATTTATAGTTCCATTACCAGATGTTACACAATTGAATGTGATTTTATCAACATTATTAACTACTCATTTGAACTCTTCTAGTGGTTCTTATAGTAAGAAAGTAATGGATATTAGTAACAGCATTATCAATGCATCAATTGAATTATATCAAATTATATCAGAGAAATTTTTACCAACAGCTATTAAATTCCATTATAATTTCAATATGAGAGATTTGAGAAATATATTCCAACAATTATTATTAATTCAATCTGAATATTATAGTAATGAACCATTGAAATTGACTAGATTATTTATACATGAATGTGATAGAGTATATAAAGATAGATTTACTAATGAAAAAGATATAAGAAATTATGAAACAATCATTACTGATATTATAAAGAAACATTTTGATGATGAAATTGATGTAATAATGGAAAAACCAATCATTTATACTCATTTCGCTCATAATATATTATCAGATCAACCTCCTTACTTACCACTATCAGGATATAAAGAATTGAATGATTTCTTACATACACAATTAGATGAATATAATAATACTCATAATATAATCGATTTAGTGTTGTTTGAACAAGCAATGGATCATATCTGCCATTTGTGTAGAATATTATCCACTCCTCAAGGTAATGGTTTACTGATTGGTGTAGGAGGAAGTGGAAAACAATCAATTTGTAGATTATCCAGTTATATTGTAGGATATGATATTATTCAATCGAATAATCTCAATGTTGCTGATTTTAAAGATAATTTGAAGGAATTATATCGTAAAGCAGGTGTAAAGCCAGCAATACCTGTTGTTTATTTATTAACAGAAAATCAAATCTATGATGAGAAATACTTGGTTTATATTAATGATTTCTTATCATCAGGTAATATTGTTGATTTATATACAAAAGATGAGTTAGAAAGTGTTTGTAATTCCCTCAAGAATTTAGCTAAAAGTATTGGTATAACAGACAATAAGAAATCTCTAACTGATTTCTTCGTAAATAGAGTAAAAGAGAATTTACATATTATATTATGCTTCAGTCCAGTAGGTGATCATTTTAGAATAAGATGTAGAAAATTCCCAGGTTTAATTAACTGTACAACAATTGATTGGTATCATCCTTGGAGTTTAGATTCATTATTATCTGTTTCTAATAAGTTTATTGAAGATTTATCAATTGAAAGTAATGAATTGAAAGATAATATTGTTCATTATATTGCTGAAGTTCATACAAGTGTGACTAATACAAGTAATAAGTATTTGAGTCAATTAAGAAGATATAATTATACAACTCCTAAGACATATTTGAACTTCATTTCATTATATAAATCATTATTAAAGAGTAAGAAGAGTGAAAATGATGTAAAAATTGAAAGATTATCCTCTGGTTTAAAGATATTGAGAGAAACAGCTGCTGAAGTTGAACAATTACAGAAAGATTTGAATGAATCATTGATCAAAGTGGATGAGAAAAAGAAAGCAACAGATTTGCTATTAGATGATATGGGTAAGCAAAGAGATTTAGCTGAGAAACAACAACAAATTGCTGATAAAGAAAAGAGAAAAGCCTTAGAAGCAAAAGCATCAGCTGATAAAATAGAAAAAGAAGCAAAAGAAGCCTTACAAAAAGCACAACCAGCTTTATTAAGAGCTAAAGATGCAGTAAACTGTTTGAATAAAGCAAGTTTAACTGAATTGAAGTCTATGGTAAGTCCACCAGCTGCTGTATTGAAAGTAACAACGACAGTCTTAATGATGTTAAGAAATGAAAAGAAGAATTTTTCATTTGATAATGCAAAGAGAATGATGGCTAAGATTGATTATTTCAAGAAGGAATTAGAAGAATATCCAGCAGAAACAATCCCTGAAGATGTGAAGAAGAATTTACAACCATATTTAGCTGATCCAGACTTTAATGAAACAACCATGTCAAAGAAGAGTATTGCAGCTGCAAACTTAGTGGTTTGGGTGGTAAATATTATACATTATAACTCTGTATATGTTAAAGTTAAACCATTAATGGATAGTTTAGATGAAGCACAAAGAGAATCAGCAAAAGCAGAAGAACAATTAGATGCTGCATTAAAAGTAGTAAAAGAAGCAACTGATAGTTTAGCAGAATTACAAAAGAACTATTTAGAAGCAAGTAATGAAAAAGCTAAAGTTGAATTAGAAGCTGCAACTTGTCAAAAGAAATTGGATTTAGCTGAAAGATTAGTGAGTGGTTTAAGTAGTGAAAAGGAAAGATGGGGAAAAGAGATTGATGTTTATAATATGTCATCATTTACACTAATTGGAGATTGTCTATTAGGAGCTGCTTTTATATCATATATTGGTGCTTTTACCTCTAGTTTCAGAACTGATTTATGGAGAGATATTTGGATTAGTGATTTAGAATCAAGAGAAATTCCACTCAAAGAAGATATAGATCCAATCTCAATCTTAACAACAGAAACACAAATCGCTGAATGGTTAACTCATCAATTACCATCAGATCAACTATCAATTGAGAATGCAGTGATTATTAGTAATTGTGACAGATATCCATTATTAATAGATCCACAGTTACAAGGTATTAAATGGATAAGATCTCAATTTGAATCAAAAGGATTGATTGGTTTTAGAATTGGTCAAAAGAATTGGACAAAATCATTACAAACTGCTATTCAGGAAGGTAAACCATGTTTAATTGATAATATTGGTGAAGAAATAGATCCAATATTAGAGCCATTACTATCCAAATCATACTTTAAGAAAGGACATAGTTTGTTTATGAGAATAGATGGTAATGAGATTGAATACAATCCTAACTTTAGATTATTCTTCCAAACTAAAATAGCTAATCCAGAATACAAGCCTGAAGTTCAAGCCCAATGTACTTTAATCAATTTCATCGTCACAGAGAGTGGTTTAGAAGATCAATTATTAGCTGAAGTTGTAAGAAAAGAACAACCAGAGTTGGAAGATAGAAAACAAGCATTACAAATGCAATTAAATCAATATAAAATACAATTAGCTGGATTAGAAGAAGAATTATTAAACAAAATATCAAATGCTCCAGAAGATATTTTATCAGATATTTCATTGATTGAAAGTTTGGAATTAACAAAAAGTACTGTAAATCAAATCAATGAATCTGTGAATAATGCCAAAATCACAGAAATTCAAATTAATGATGCTAGAAATGTTTATAGAAGTGTAGCAAGTGAAGGATCAATATTATACTTTATTGCTAATCATATGAATATTATTAATCCATTATATCAATATTCATTATCATTATTCTTACAATTCTTCTTACAATCACTAAATTTAGCTGATGATGATAATAAAAAAGACAAAGATAAAGATATCAACAACTTAAAAGAAGAGAAAAATCCACAGAAAATCTTAGAAGAGCAAGAAAAAACAATTACAAAAATCAAAGAAACGTTAAGATTTGTTATATATCGATGGTTATCAAGAGGTTTGTTTGAAAATGATAAAATCATATTATTATGTGAAATATTGTTTAAATATTTAACAAATGGAATAATTGGAAAAGATACAGGTTTTACATTGGAATATTTGAATTACTTAATCAAATCACCAAAGAAAGTAATGGGAGAAGAAAATCCAGTTGATTGGCTAACTGAAAATACTTGGTATGGTATTCAAGCCTTGTCAGGCCTCACAGATTTTGAAAGATTTGCCAGTGATGTAGCAGAGAATTCTCAAAGATTCAAAGAATGGTATAATCAATTATCACCAGAAACAGAGAAATTGCCATTAGATTGGAGAGAATTAGACAAAACACCATTTAAGAAATTATTAGTTATTCGTTGTTTAAGACCTGATAGATTAATCACAGCTTTAACTAAATATATTATTGATATATTACCACATGGTAATGATTTTATTAATTGTGATTCTCAATTGAGTTTCTATCAAATTACAAATGAATGTTTCAAAGATTCATCACCAACAATTCCATTGTATTTCATTCTAAGCTCAGGAAGTGATATTGTTACAATAATTGACAAATTAGCTGAAGAAAATGGAAAGATTAAGAATAATTCATACTTCTACATTTCCTTAGGTCAAGGACAAGATACAATCGCTATGGAAACATTAGAACAAGCTGTAGAGAATGGTTATTGGGTATTATTAAATAACTTACACTTAATGCCAGTATGGTTGGTAGAATTAGATAAAAAGTTAGATGAATTTTATTTAAGTGGATGTCATAATGATTTTAGACTGTTTTTAGCTTCAGAACCTTCCAATAATATTCCATTAGGTATATTGAATAAATCAATTAAAATAACCAATGAACCACCAACAGGATTGAAATCTAATTTGAAACGTTCAATCAGTACATTTACAGCTGATGATATTGATAGTTTAGATTCAAAAACAAGAGGTATATTATTCGGTTTATGTTACTTCCATTCTATATTAATTGAACGTAAAACATATGGTGCTAAAGGTTTTAATATGTTATATCCATTCTCTATTTGTGATTTGAAAGATAGTTCTGTTATTTTATACAATTATATGGAAACTGCTCCAGTCAAAATACCTTGGGATGATTTACGATACATATTTGGTGAAATTATGTATGGTGGTCATATAGTGAATGATTTTGATAGATTATTATGTAATAAATACTTACAATATTATTTAAGAGATGAATTATTAGAAGAAATGGAATTAGTTCCTTATTTAGATCAAGAAGATACGAAGTTATATTCATTCAAAGCACCACCTCCTTCTACTTATGCAAGTTATGTTACTTACATTGATTCATTCCCAGCAGAAAGTCCAGTATATTTAGGTTTACATAGCAATACAGAGATTGATTTAAGAAGTACAATCTGTCAAACAATCTTCAATAAGATATTATTAATTGAACCAAAAGGTGGAGTTGGTGATTCACCAAGTATGGCAGCTGGAAATAGTAACAGTGATGGAAATTCAGGTGGAAGCAGTGGAAGAGGAGATGGTAGTGGAAATAATGGTGGATCTAACAGTGGAGGTGGAGAAAATGAAACAACAGCTGGAACAATACAATCAACAGTGGAAGTTACTTTACAAGAAATATTAGATCAATATAGGGATTTCAAATTTGATTTAGATGAAATAAGAGAGACTGTAACAGATCCAGGTCCATTCCAAAATGTATTTTTACAAGAATATCAATCAATGAATATATTAATCCACGAAATAGTAATGTCATTAGAAGAATTAGAAATGGGTTATAATGGTGAATTACAAATGTCTGAAAGAATGGATATTTTAGCAAATGAAATTTATAATTCAAAAGTTCCTCATACATGGGAAGTATTAGCTTATCCTTCCTTAAGACCTTTAGGTAGTTGGTTACAAGATTTGAATAATAGAATTCAACAGTATAATGAGATTTTAGCAAATACACTTGAAGTTCCAAAAGTGACTTGGTTATCTGGATTTTTCAATCCTCAATCTTTCTTAACATCCATTACACAAGTTACAGCACAAAAGAAGAGTTTAGAATTGGATAAATTAGTAATTCAAACTGATATTCAGAAGAAATATGTTCATGAGATTGATATCCCCAGTAGAGAAGGTTATTACATTCATGGTTTGTATATGGAAGGTGCAAGATTTGATATTACCACATCCTGTATAATGAAATCCTATCCAAAAGAGTTGTATTCCTTATTACCAGTAATTAACTGTAAAGCTGTGCCATTATCTAAGAATGAATCGCCTAGTACATTCTATTGTCCAATTTATAGAACACAGAATCGTGGTCCTACTTATATATTCAGTGCTAGTGTTAAAAGTAATGAACCACCAGATAAGTGGATATTGGGAGGTGTTGTAATGGTTCTTGACGTGGTGTAAGAATTAAATAAGATTAATAAAATACTAAATTATATTTCTTTTATTACTTTTTTCTTGATTATTCAAAATAGAATAACAAATCAATTCTCAAATAAGTTTGAATATCACAAACTTTTTTCTGTTTTTGCATTTCATCGTTTTTAATGCCAAAGAAAGCAACAGGAGGTAATAAAAGAAATCAATTCTTTTCTTCTATCAAAAGTGAAAAGCTTGATACTTTAAGATGGTCATTATCATATGGTGGTTTTAATCCAATCACAACAGGTATATTTTAGAGTGTTTATTTTTAGAGGATGATGATGGAAATACTGGTATCCAATTGGCCTGCAAATTAAATAAGGTAAATTCGATGGAAATCATTATTGATCATTTAAGAAGAATGAGAGAGTTTGATAGTATTAATACTCAGTTTGAAAAAGGTGAAACTGTATTACATATGGCATGTAGAAACGGTAATTTCAAAATAGCCAAAATGTTGGTTGATTTAATGAATCCAGATAAGAAAATAAAGTATTCTAATAATAAAATTATTATATTTAAATAGAGATGATGCAGGTAAAACAGCAAGAGATTACGCAGTTGAAAAGAACTTCCCCAAAATAGTGAAATTAATAGATGGTGAAGATGTAGAAGATTCTGATGATGAAAATGATGGAAAAGTATAATAAATATTTATTTATTTATTTATAATAGTCTCGTAATAATGCTGGAGGTGGTGGTGTAATAGGAATGTCAACCAGAGCATTAAGAGCGAAAGGATTATTAGGTAAAGGAGCAAAAGAAGATGAAGAACCAGAAGAAGAAGTAGAAATACCATCGGATATAGTACCAGAATGGCCAGAAATCAAAGAAGCATTTGAAAAGAAGATATTGGAGTTGAATATTGACAAATCAGGTGATACTGAAGAAGAATCTATTGATCCAGCTTTATTCTTTTGTCATTCAGTGAATAGATTGCAATTGAAAATGGCTAAAGGAGTTTTGACTGAATTACCTTATGGATTAGGTAATTTACGTCATTTATTGACATTGATATTGTCATTTAATAGTTTGAAATCATTACCACCATCTATTGGTCAATTACATTCATTAAAAGCATTGGAAGTATTTATAATTTTTATGTTTTTATATTTTTATAGTTACAAAACAATGAATTAACAGAATTACCATCAGAAATAAATAAATTGGATAAATTAGAAGTGTTATTAATATCAGACAATAACTTAACATCCTTAAATATAACCAATTTACCCAATTTAACATCATTACATGTGGATAGGAATAAATTAACCATTTTAGATATAAATCTAGAGAATTCTCCAAGAATAAGAGATATAACAGCAAGTAATAATGAAATTACAACAATTCCATTCACTATTGGAACTTGTAAGTTGTTAGAAAATGTTGATTTGAATAATAATAAAATTACAGAAGTTCCACAATGTTTAGCTGAATGTAAGAAGAAATTGAAACAATTTAATTGTGATTCAAATCCAATAAAAGATCCAAAAATGAAGAAACAATTGATTAAAGCACATGAAGGTGGTGATGGAAGAGGATTGAAGGAATTTTTAGCTTATGTTGCTAAAGCAGGAGTAAAACCAAAATAATTTTTTTATATAATTTATGCATTTTGTATTACATTTGTTTGTTATTCATTATACCTTGTATATCAATCAGAAAATGAAAGAATGTAAAAATGTAATTGTGACTGTAAATTACCAAAATCGTTACATTTTTTACCAATATTAATATGTCATCAACGGGAATGTATAATTGCATAATAATATTTTAGAAATGATATAGAGGAACAGTTGAATAAACTGAAACCATTAGAACTAGATGAGAGAAAATTGTTACATGAAGTTAGGTATAATAATAGCTGATAATATGTAGAAAGATATACAGAGAAGATGCTCATGAGAATGACAAATTGAGACACAATAAAAAACACAGAATAAGAGAAATTGAAGAAGAAGTATGTCTTATCTTATTTTATAACAAAAATTATAGTTAAAAAAAGAACGAAAGAAAGTAATCATACATTGGGAGACTGAAGAATCAAGGCAAGCAGAAGAAAAAATAAAGAATTTAGAAACAGAATTAGCAGAATTACAAAAGCAAGGAACTGTATCAAATGCACTAAATAAAATTCAAACATCTCGAAATTTATTAGCATCTAAAAGTTATTCAGATCTTCCACAGAGAGTAACTTTAAAAAAAGCAAAACCACCAACTCCATTTTCTAAATATATAACCTATCCACATGTAAATACTCAAGAATTAATAGGAAGGAAAGTATGCGACAGAGGAGGACCAGATCCTAAGTATCGATCAGAAAAATTCAGAGTTCCTGGTGGATGGAGATATGGTAATGCAACTAGTAAAATATTATCAACATTCCCTTATACAACTGATATATTTATGGATCAAGTAGATAGACAGAGGCTAGAATTGAGAAAAGAAAAAGAAGCAATGAAAGATCATGAGAATTGGAAATATACATGTCCATGTACTAGATACATTCAGAAAGAAACATTTAGTCCAAACTATCAACATTATGGTATAAATTCACAACAATTATATTATTTTTATAGTCTATGATCATCCCACAAGAACTGCACTACTAGAGAAGAGAAAGACTAGACCAGTTGATAATTCTTATGATACTCTGAGATGGGAAAGAGCAACAATGAGTCGTTCGTTGGAACCAGAAGCTCCTTATGATATAGAAATGGATGAATAATTATTTAATATAATTAATTGTGTATATAAATTTGTCTGTTGTGAGAAAAATGAAAAATGATTTTATCAAGCCTCAAACATGACAAAACATAAAAAAGTCAAGACAGAAGAAACAAAAGAAAAAGAGTATGAGTTTGTGTTATATTTTGTGATTAGAGTTGTAGTTGAAAAGAAAGAGGAGAAAAAGAAGAGAAAACATCAAGATGTTGAAGTATTATTGTTTTTTCTATTACTTTAGGAGCAAGTTGATGTTGTTCCAGATAGTACACATAAGACTGTATTAAATTGTAAATATAATATAATAGAAAAAACAAAAGAAAGAAAAGAAGGTGAAAGATGAAGAAAAGCTCAATATAGAGATACCCAACGATTTATTAAAGTTATTCAGTGATGAAAATAAGAACAAGTTCGTAGAAGCAAAACCAGTAGTACAAGAAATTCCATCATCAGAAAAAATGGAAGAAGAAGAGAATGATGATGATAATAACACAGTAGATAACAAAAAGAAGAATAAAAAAGGATCAAAAAAAGACAATAAAAAAGAAAATCCACCAAAACCAAAGAAAAAGAAAGATGATCCAGAAAAACTAAAAAGAACATTATTTGTAGGAAATATATCCTGTATTAATTATTATTATTAATTATTATTATTAATTATTATATATTATTATAGTGAAATATTTAAACGAGCCAAAACCATTTTTAGATATATTCAAAGTGTATGGTGAAATAGAATCTTATAGATTTCGTTCAGTTCCAGTTACAGGAGTTCCAATAGAAAGATATGATCAGAAAGTTCTTAGAAAAGCATCAATCATCAAATCTGCTATCAATGAAGAAGTAGGATCAATGAATGCATATATTGTATATAAAAATGAAGAATCTGTTGAAAAAGCATTGGTAGAAAATGAAAAGGAATATGATTTTCATCATATCAGAGTAGATAAAGCAATACAAAGTAATCATAAACAAGAGAAGAATAGAACAATATTTATAGGTAATTTGCCATTTTCAATAACTAATGAAGAATTGAGAGATTTCTTATATAAGAATTTAGATAAAGATGAATGTGAAATTGAGAACTTAAGAATTGTGAGAGATGAAAATACAAATCAAAGCAAAGGAATAGCTTATGTTGTGTTTAAAGATGAAACAGCAATGTCTGAAGCGTTATTATTGAATGGTTCAACTTTTAAAGATAGACAAATTAGAATAACAAAATGGAAAGCTATTACTAAAAGAAAAGATAAAAATGAGAAGTTTAATGCAAGTAATATTGTTAATATGAAGAAGAATAAGAAGTTTAAAGGTGGAAATAAGAATAATGGTAATAATGGAAAAGTAAGAAGTGCTAAGAGAATATTTACAAAGAATGACAATAGTAGTAGTAGTTATAGTGGTAAAAAGACAAAGTTTAATCCTAAATCTAATGTTATGAAGAAGATTACTGATAAATTAAAGAAGAATAAGAGTAGCAATAAACCAAACAAACCTGGTAAATCTGGTAAATCAAATAAACCAGCATTTAAAAAGAGAAAGTAAAGAAATTGTTTTTTAATTTTTCTATTCATTTTTGTTGTGATTTTTATATTATTTGATGAAAAGAATAAAAAGAAAAACATATTTTAATAAATAATTACTCACTCTAAAAATTAAAATACATTATTACTGACTCATCATACTACTTCTTCTATTATTCACTATTACTGATTTTCTTCTAGCTAAAGGAGTTTTAACAGGTGAATCCATATTGCCATCTGAACCTGCACTTGGGAAATCTCCATTGTTATTCTTCAATTTTCTCATCACCGATTCTAAATCTAACAAAGCTGTTTGCATTTCAATTGCTAAATTGTAATTATTTTGTGATAAATTAGTTAATTGGTTCTTTATATTGGCAAATGCTTCACTGTCTTCATAATTTGTCAATGTTTTCACTCTATATCAAAATAATAATAATAATTAAATACTGCATAATCATATCACTAGTTTGTCCAACTATTGTTTCTAATTTTGATAATAATTCTTCAACTGCTTTTACTTCTTTTTCTAAGGAAGATGTATTTCTTGGAGTGGATGGAGATCTTTGAGCACCAGGAGGACTTTGTTTCTAATAACAATAATAAATCAATCAATATATATATATATATACTGGTGTTAATAGAGAAATAGCCCTTTGTGTTTCTTTCTGCCTAATTTTCTCTTCTTTTACTGTAGATTCACTTCTTTGTAATAGTTTTTGAGTCTTTTTCACTTGATCAATAATACTGGAATTCATCATTGATTTTTCTTTTGCTAATGCTTCTAAATTGGCTTGTTGTTCTTTACATATTCTCATTTGTTGTTGTAATTGATTTTGTAATTCTCCAACTGTTTTAACTAACTGTTGTTTATCATATAATAATCCATTTCTTTCTTCTTCTATTTGTTGAAGATTATTATTCAAATTTGTATTATTTTCTAATAAATTTGCATTTTCTTCTTTTAGGTTACTATTTTGTTGATCTAATTCCATTTGTTGCTGTTCTAATTCATTCAAATCATTTGTTAGTTGTTGTTCTATTTTTGATTTTTCTGAAAAATCTCTCTTTAATATTGAATGTTCTCGTTGTGTATTATCTAATACTGCTTTTAATTCATCTAATTGTTTCTGTAGTTCTTGGTTATTACTCTCTAATGTTTGCGTTTTTTCTTGTAGATCATTTGCTTTATTCTCTAAATTTTCACAATTGTTTTTCAAACTATTCACTTCTGATTGTAATTGTTGATTTTGTTCTTCTCTTGAATTTACAGCTTTTTGTAGGCTTGATACTGTTTTGACTAATGTTTTATTATCATCTTCTAATTGATTGGATTTCTGCTCAAGTTGTGCTTTTGTTAAACCTAATTTATCTTTTGTATCTGTTAATTCCATATTTGATTCTCTTAATTCATTACAACTATAATAATAATAATAATAATAATAATATACTTTTGGTTTAATTGTGAATAATTATCATTCAAATTAGACAGCTGTTTCTCCAAATCTTCAATTTTATTATCCTTTTCTACAGCACTTCTTTTAAAACTACTATTCTCTCTTTGTAACTGTAATATCTCTTCATTTTGACTTCTTGCTTTCTCATTCAATGATTGATTCTCTGCTAATAATTGTGATTTAGTCATTGTTGCATTTTGACATTCATTTTCTAATATTTCTTTCTCTGTTTTTATTTGCTGTAATTCTGATTGAGTTTGTTGCAACTCTTGCTGTTTCTCTTCTATTGCATTTCTATATGATTCATTATCAGCATTTAACTTAGAATTATCTTGCTAAAATATAAATTAATTAAACAATAATATTTATTATATATATATATATACATTTAAAGCTGAATTTGTGGAGACTAACCTTTGATTATCATCATATAATGAAGTATTCTTTTGTAACAAGTCTGTGTATGATTTATTCAATTCATTATGTAATTTCTTCATATTGTCTATTTCACCATTTAACTCTTCAATTTCCCTGTCTTTGGCACTATGATCTATATTCATTTTATCAATTTGATTTTGTAAATCTTTGATCCTTGTTTGATAGGCTGAAAATGAATTTGCTAAAGTCATATTTTCTTTTTCTAATACTTGATTACGATTCACTAAATCAGAACAACTATATATATATATATATATATATATAATATAATTAAAATAATACTTTTGCACATAATCATTATATGTCTTCTGTAATAAATCAATTTGTTCGTACAAACTATTATTCTCTGATTGTGTAGTCTTCAATGATTTTTGAAGTGCATTTAATGAATTAACTAATCCATCTTTGTCATTTGTGAGTGATTGACTATCTGCTTTTACAAATTCCAATTCAGTCTGATATATTAAAATTAAATATGTTTAATATACTTGTAGATTTTCTATAGCATTTCTAGCTTTCAGTAGCAGAGTATTACGACTTTGTAGTTCTTCTTCTTGTTGATCAACTTTAGCTCTTAATTCAACTATCTGATCTACCATATCTTTATTTGGCATCCCTCTAATAATATGAAAAACAAGTAAATACGGATTTTGTGTTAGCGATTTTAGCTCATCTTCTAGATAATATATTCTGTATTTTAGATTAAATATTTCCTGATTGCTATCAAGAATTGTCCCATCCTCATGAGGATACATGAAAAACAACAAATCACTAGCCGTTATGTTTTTGATCAAAAATCTCTTTTTCTCTCCCATTAATAGAATGAGAATATAAATAAAACATACAATTTCTCAAAATCATCAAAATATACAAATATTCTCAATATATTAAAGAAACAAATTAATTATAAGGAATCTTCTTTTTCTTTTCATCAAGAGTAAATATTTTATCATCTGCAATCTATTTTTATTACAATATAAAATATAATACATACTTTATATTCTTTCTTTATATATTCAACACAATCATCAACTAAATCACCTTGAATTTGTAAATACTTTTTCATAGATGCATCTTCTGATACTGTGCAACCACTTGAACATTTTTTTGAAAAGAATTTAGCAGCATCTTTTAATTTAATGTCTATAAAATGTGATTCTTTGAATTTTATACCGAAAAATTGTAGTCCATATATTGATGTAACAAATTTACGTTTAGCTCTTTGTTCTGAACATACGACAACTTCTGGTAGAACTTCTTTTGATTTACCCTTCTTTGCAGTTGCTATTTTAGAATATTAAAATATTGTCACAATACCTGGTGCTGGCTCAGCTTCAATATTACTATCCGCCAATTGTTCTGTTACTTCATCTAATTTTAGATCAGGGTATATTTCAGGACAGTTTGCTGCAATCCATGGCTTACATTTATTAAAATCAGGTCCAAACTCACAATACTCTGGAGGTAGTCCACAAATTCCACAATATAAAATTTCAGTCATTCGGCTTGATGATAAGTTTGATCAAAATAAATTGAAATGAAATTCCCAATAAAGACAATTGGACATGTTGAGCATGGTTTTAAAAGAGGGGGTAAATTGTTAGGTTGTCCTACAGCGAATCTATCAACTGCAGAAACAAAAGAAGTTATTAAAGATTTAACTTGTGGAGTTTATTATGGTTGGGCAATTTTGAGAAATAAAACATATAAATCTGTTACAAATATAGGTTGGAATCCATCTTTTGGTGTGAATTCAGAGAAAATTGTAGAATGTCATTTATTAGAACAGTTTGACGAAGATTTTTATGGTGAAGAGATTCAACTAACTCTGCTAGGATTTATTAGAGATGAAAAGAAGTTCGAAAACATTAATGAATTAAAAACACAAATACAAAGTGATATTCAAACAACATCACAAAAGCTAGATGAAGATGGTAAGAATAATTTAGATAATATATAAACTATACATAGTATATCTTTTATCTTTTTATCTATTGTTGATATTTATCTTTTAAAATAATATAAAAAACAACATTATACAATAATAAGTAGTTAAATATATGTATTCTTTTATTTCTTATGCAATAACAATAGGACGTTTTTCAGATAATAATTGTATATCACTTTCAACTTGTGCTAATTCCTTTTCTAATCCTTCCTTTCTACGTTGTTTGAATAAAGTATCAATCATTGTGTTATGTGAAATTCGTTGATATTGATGATTCAAATCATCCCATTTCTGTTTTAATTGTCGTAATAATTCTTCTCTTTCTAGTGAGTCTAATTCATTGCTAGCTAAAATTTCTTCTTCTGTTGGTTCTGGAGCCATCATTGCTTCTATTATTCTAGTTTCTTCAGCTATTTCGTTTTGTACCTTATTTAAATATGCTGGTTTTTTGCCATAATCTTTCTTTCTCAAAAAGTCTTTTTGTGGTGGTGAAGACTTTGGTTTTGATAATATTACTTCTACAGCATTGGAGGTGATGAAATTTTTATTAGTTTTTAACCCACAGACAGATATTTCTTTATGTGTTGGTACTTTTGGTCGGACATGTCTTGGAACCGTTACTTGATGTAATTCATCGCCTAGAGCAGCTCCTGGAAGTCTAGTAGTACCATGTGTGCTATAAATTGATTAAACTAATGAAATAAATACCATAAAGTTGATCCTGTTGGAGCTATATTTGGATTGTGGTGTGAGTGAAACAATTTCTCCTTAACTGGCTTTTCTACAGTCTTAGGTATCCATTGGTATATTGATTCTTGGTTCTGCATTGTGACAAGAGAGAAAAATGAATTTATAAAATTATCTTAACGATAACCGTTTTTTTTAATGTAATTGACATTCTTGGTCAATGTCAGAATACATGTAAATACATTTTGAATTTTGAATGACAAAAGAATGGTAGATTTTTATAATGAGTAGTTATAACAGAGATAATTTCATCATATGCAGTGATATTTGCAAGAATAGGATATTGGATCAAAGGATTGTATATTTATCTGTTTATTGAATAGATTCAATATAGAAAATTGATAATTACACATCAATTAAGAGCAAATGGGAATGAATATGGAATATTATCTCACAGTTTTCAGATTTCAAATATTTATATTGATGGTATTGGAGAGTCACTATGTTTGATATCACAAACTGGATCTATTTATGAATTATTCAGAAGAGTTAGTTCAGTATATTTTGTTTTTGATATAATTTTTCTAATAGTGTATATACGGAGAAGTATTATGTGGAATAGTCATCCAACGAAACTCATATAATCAATACATTAGAACAAATTATTTAGTTTCAATCAAAAGAACAGTTGTGAATGATATAATCAACAAAACAACTCAACAACATCCATTACTCCATCAGGAAGATGAAATAATGAATATTTTAACTTTACAATATTTAAATAATGATCCTTTACTATCTTGCCCAAGTTTAGATATTCTAGATCCTTCTATGAATCATATATCCAAATTAATTGATATCCTATTGGATGATGATAATATGTATGTAATAACTGATTGGAATGGTACTGAATTATATCAAGCTTTGACAAACCCTATGATAAATCCACATAGAAAATATGATGAAGTAATTGCGAAAGTAATATTTAAACAAATAGTGATTGGTGTTAATTTTCTTCATAGCATTAAGAATATATGCCATTTAGATTTGTCACTAGAGAATATACTCATAGATAACAACAAAAATGTGACAATTATTGATTTTGGATTATGTAAGAGGTATGAAGGGATAAATATATGTGATATGTGTATATCTGGTAAGAAGTATTATGTTGCACCTGAAATATATGCTCTACAAGATTTTGATGGAATTAAAGCTGATATTTGGTCCTGTGGTATTATTTTGTATATGTTATTAACTGGTAAAGTGTTGTATCAATATCCAATAGACATTGACCCAAATTTTCAATTGTTAGTGAGTAATAGATTTGATTTGTTGTTTAGTGAAGATAGAATACATACATTTTTGTCTGATAGTGTTAAAGATCTGTTAAGTAAGATGTTAGTAGTAAGACCATTTGAAAGAAGAATAGATTCCAGTGATATTCTTAATCATGAATGGTTAGGTGATTAATTTTTCTTCATCTAATTTAAATTTAATCGTAATATGTACTTGATGTTGTTAGTTTGTTGTTTGTGTTGTTATATTTTGATTTATAATTTTTGGAGGGAAATTATCATTAAGCACAACATGAAGATAAATGGATATACAATCGAGTTTCCTAGAAATATTAAACCATTTCCAGCTCAGATAGCTGTCATGAATAAAATTATAACAGCACTTAAAAGAAAAGAACATGCTTTGATAGAATCACCAACTGGAACAGGTAAAACATTATCAATACTTAGTTCTGTTTTATCTTGGTATGTAGAAACCCGTGAGAACAATTTGAAAGAGATAGATAAAGAATTGAAAGAAAAGAAAGATATTTCGCCTATAAGTGTAATAGCCCCTGCTCAAAAAGATCAATCCTCTCCGACAGAACCTAAAACACCAGATCATACAAATAATGGTAATTCTGATGATGATTTTGAAAGTCCTCTTCTCACAGCAAATAAAATACCACAACCAATGAAGTATGAAATAGTGGATGAAACCTTATTACCAGAAAATCCACATACTGTAAAGAAATTCAAATGTCAAATATTCTATTTAACACGAACACATTCTCAAATAAAACAAGTAATTAAAGAATTTAAACGTACTCCTTATTCATGCCAAGTAAAAATGACAGTATTATCATCTCGAGAACAATCATGCATTAATCCAAAAGCGAAGAATGTAGATAAAAATGAATTTTGTAAAGATCTTTTAAAATATGGTATAATCCTAAGTTTAATGAATATATATATATTTATATAGGTGGTTGTGAATACAATCGTAAAAATAAACAGATCTATGAGAAATTATCTAATGAATATTATCGTGGATTTGATATAGAAGACTTAGTAAAAATAGGAAAAGAATGTAAAGAATGTCCATATTTATATCTTTTTTAATTATGTTAATAAATGATAATAATTTCTTTAATACTATTTAATACTGCTAAAGACCTGACTTCTGATGCTGAAATAATATTTTGTCCATATAACTATGTAATAGATCCAATAATTAGAAAAGGAACAGTGAATATAGAAGTATAAATAATAATGAATATATAATATGTTAATAGAATAGTATAATAATCTTTGATGAAGCTCACAATATCTGTTCCAATTGTCGAGATTGTTTATCATGCGAATTTCTGTATAAAGATTTATTAACAATGAAAGAAAATTTCATATCTTCAATCAGTAAAAATGCGAATGAAGAATTTCCTATGAATGAATATCAAGTTTTATATAATTTCATAAACAGTCTTAGTGAATGGATATGTAATGAATCAATTAGTAAAGGGAACGTGATTTTAAGTGGAAATGAAATATTGCAAATGTTTGAAGATAGATGTAAAATCAATGGTAGTAATTACTATTCAATTTGTGATACATTGTCGAGTATTACTCCTGAAAATGAAATAGGAGGAAATAATAAATCTAAAATTCCAAGTAAAGAAGAATTGGCATATAATATGATAGGTAAAGAATCTGTTTATTTTCTTGAAAAAATAACCTCTATATTCGAATATTTATATAAGCTTGAATATACAAATTGTTTTAGATTAGTAGTTGATAATAAATATAGTTTGATAAATAAAAGAATTGAATTATCATTTCAAATATTGTGTATGGATCCTTGTGTATTATTTAATGATTTGAGTAGTAAATGCTATAGTATAATCTTAGCATCAGGAACATTAGCTCCTTTATCAACATTTAAAAGTGAATTAGATTGTAATTTCGGAATAACCTTAGAATCTCAACATGTAATAAATACTAGTAAACAATTGCGAGTTTTATCAATCAGTAGTTATAAAAATATGCCATTATTAGGAACAAAAGAAAATATTCATAGTTTTGGATATATCGATGCAATAGGAAATACAATTTTAAAACTAATAAATCATATTCCTGAAGGTGTATTATGTTTTGTTCCATCTTACAAATCTTTAGACGAAATGAAAGTTCGTTGGGAAAACACAAAACTATATAATGAGATTGATAAAATCAAAACCATTTTCTTTGAGAGTAAAAATGGTGGAAAAAGTTTTAATAAGATGATAAATGAATATCGAGATAGTCTTTGTGATATTTATGGAAATAATAAGAACCGAAGTGGATCAATTTTATTTGCAGTATATCGAGGTAAAGTGAGTGAAGGAATAGATTTTAGTGATAATTATTGTCGAAGTGTAATAGCGATAGGAATTCCTTATCAAAACTATGGAAGTTATGATGTATCATTGAAATTGAAATATCAAGATGATATGATGAGAAAGAAAAGAAATAGTTTAGGATCTCGAGATTGGTATAGTCAAGATGCCTTTCGAACAATAAATCAAGCTGTTGGTCGATGTATTCGACATAAATATGATTATGGTTCAATAATCTTAATAGATAAGCGATATAATGAAATTCAATATGAGAAGATGTTAAGTAAATGGTATAGTAAATATTTATTGAATTATGGTGAAGTAGATGGAGTTTTGAATGAATTAGATAAATTTTACTTCGAAGTAATAAAAGAGATAGAAGAAATGAAGAAAGTTGAAAAAGAGAAAATCGAAAATGAAATGTTAAAAGATAAATCATCATTATCTTTATCTTTATCTTTATCTTCATCATCTCTAACTCCATCTACAGATACTCCATTGAAAAGAAAACGAGAATCATCTGTAATAGAATCTCCAATATGTAATTCTTTATCAACTTCTCCAATGAAAGAAGAAATAATTTCCAATCTCTATCCCTTCAAATGTGTGAATTGTCATAAATCAATCGAAATAAGAAGTGAAGATAGTAAGATCGAAGAAATCGAAGAAAATAATTCTTGTAATAATCATTACATAATTCAACTATTTACGACATTTCTAAAGAAACGTAAAAAACAAAAATTATTTGTAATAAAATATCCAAGTGAATTATTTCCAGTTGAATTATTCAGTAGTTTAGAAGTAAATAAATGCCCAAATATATCTGATCCTTATATTCCATTTTATAGTGATGAAGAAGATGAAAGTGATAGTTGTTATAGTGTTTATGATGTGAAAGATGAATGTATTTTCAGTCCAATATTCTGTAAGAATTGTAAAAATGAAAAACCAATAGGAGTTTATAATCATAGTTTGAAAGAAGTGATAATATATTTGAACAGTATAGAATTGATAAATGCTGAAGAATTTAATGAATATTATATGGATTTAGGAATGAAATATCAAATCAACAAAATAGATTCTTCATTTAAAGATGTATTTATTATTATTAAAATTGTTAATGTTATTATTAAATAGACTTTGAGTTTTATATATAATCAAAGTAATGAAGAAATATATGTATATTTAAATATATATATCAATGTTTTATATATATAGAGTGCTTTAGCTAATATAATGAAAGATATAAAGACAATCAAGAATATGGAAATACGATTCTATTCGTTATACATGAAAGATTTATTAAATTATCGAAGTGAAATAGAAGTATTTGAGAATAATGAAGTAGAAACTACAACTGAAAGTCAAAATCAAAAGAAGAAGAGAAAGATGAGTTAATTTATTTGATATTTGTTTTGTTGTGTTTGTTTATAAATGAATTGATTGATAAAGAAAATTTGAAAAATTAATGAAAATATAGTGGTTTCATCGTATCTCAAAATTTCATTTTTATTAAAAATGAGATTAAATATGGTTATAATGATGTTGTTAATACTTTCAATGAGTGTATTTATACTTGTTGATAGTGTTTGTCCCAATGGATGTAGTGGACATGGTAAGTGTGAAGGAAGTGTCTGTAAGTGTTTCACGAATGTTGGAATTGATGGAAGTGAAAGTTATGGAGGAGCTGACTGTAGTGAGCATGTTTGTTTTGTTGGTAATCCATTTGGAGCTGTTCATTCTACCTTTCCAAGTGAGAATGGTCTAGTGAGTTCCAGTAATGTATTTCGTGAATTGGGCGATAATTCTGGTGTTATTCGTCAAACAGCTGCTGTAGAAAGTGTATATCCAATAAAATTAGAAACAAAGTTAGATGAAGCTGGAAAATTATGGAAAGTGAGTGGTTTAAGTGATTTAGTGAGTGGATTACCAGCTAGTGGCGGAATATTGAGATGTAAGTATTATAAATTAGAAGGTGGATGTAGAATCAGTGAGATAATAGATGGCTCCAACAACAGTAGATGTTCAGAGTTATGGTGATGGATATGAATATGTGTTATTTAGTAAAGGTATAACTGCATTTGGTAATGGTGAAGATACTTATTCCAAAGTTGAATGTAATGAAGTATTAAAAGAAAGATTTGATTTAAGTCAATCCAATCCAATAAAATATACTACATCAAGAAGATCATTATCATCAAATAACACAACAAGACAATTAGATCCAGTACCAACAGAAATAACATGGGAAGGATATGGTCCAATATTAAAAAATATGGGATTAGTTGAATTTGATAATACAGAAAAGAAATATATAAATAAAGAGTTTAGATTTGCCTGTTATGCAACAGAAGCAGCTGATGAAACAGTAACAGTGTATGATAAAGTGATTGCTGAATATGAAGAAGAAACAAGTGAAAAACCGAATTATAATGTGAAATTAACATTTAAAGATACTAAACCGACTGTAGATAGTGTGTGTTTATGTATAATGAATGATGATGGACCAATTGATATAAAATATTCAGAAGCATTTGAAAATATGAGAGGAGATGAAAGTAGCGGTTATAAAATTGGTAAATATAAAACAGCTACTTCAGATGTAGAAATAAAGACAGAAGGTGATTATCCAGTTGCTGTTGTTACTACTGGCATAAAAACTGATAATGCCATTACACTTACTATCACTGATGAGAAAGTTAAAATGTATTTTGGTATTAATAGAGAAGTATATGCAACAGTATTAGAGAATGGATTATTCAAAGAAATAGTTGTTAAAATAGAGAAAGCTAATGAAATTGAAGTAGCATCTGAAACTGGTATAATAATGCCATATATAAGAACATATCCAATAAGTGAATTAACACCACCACCAACTACAGTAATTGAGAAGAAAGGATCAACATACAAAGCATATTATTTTTATGATAGTTTATTAGCTTCGTTTAATAATGAAGGTGGAATATTAAAATGTCATTATGAAGGCAATGCAGATGGTATTGAAATTGATATAAAAGGAATTGCTAGAAATGATAAAATAATATTCTTCAGTTATTTTGAATCTACTATAGATAATATTGAAATATCAGAATTGGATTGCTATGAAGCTTCATATGTGAGAAAAGATTTGACTTTATTAAATCCAACAACATTTACAATACCAGCATCAGGATCGATAACAATGACATGGAATTATTATGGTTCATTATTTAGTTTATATGGAATTACAACTACAGCAAATTTTGCATGTTTCAATATGATGAGTAAAGATAAAGAAGTAATAAAATATACAGCAACATTTACTATAGCCGATGATGTTATTACTTTTACTTCTTTTACTGATCCTACATCAATCTCTGATGAAGGCACTTATTTTTGTTATTTATTGAATAAATTCACTACTACACCATCATCACTAGAGTTAAAAGATTTACCGAATAGTGAAATTGGAAATAGAATAAAAGTGAGTAGTGATAATAAGTATTATTATGGTGAATTTATAGTAGGAGATAAAACAGTATTAGATAAGAGACAATCAGATGGTTCTGATGTTATTGTATTAAGTAAAGAAAGCACAATTGATTTATCATCACCACCATCAATACCAACACCGTCATTTACATTAACAGTAAATGATTATACAAATACTGATGTAAAGAAAATTATTGATGAAAAATTACAAAAAAATAGTAAATTCTTTTTGAAAATGATTAATACAAAAACATTTGATGAAATATTTGTTCAATTTAAAGTAACTACTACTGCTACTGAAGATGGTAAAATAGAGATTTCTACTGAAGAAACAATCACTAATTATTCTCCATATTATGTGATATATTTATCAGAAGAAATACCAACTGAAACACCAACAACTCCTCCACCAAAATCACCAACTGTAATATCAATTGATGAGAGTAAATATTTATATAAAATCAGTAATTTTGTGGGTGAAGGATTATTGAATAGTTTATCAATAATTGGAGGTAAATTACAATGTAAAAGAGAAGATAAAACTACTGAAATAGTAGATGTAAAAGGAGTAATAAAGAGTGGAAATGAAATTTTAGGTGGATTTTATCAATTTGAAAATAAACAATCAAAAGATAATATTGATAAAATTGTTAGTTGTAAAATATTATCATCTCGAAGAGATATGACACTTTATAATCCAGTAGTATATGACAATAGTAAGAATTATATAACAATGAGTGGATACGGCACAATATTAAGTGAAAGTGGATATTCTTATGGTAAGAAGAAAATGATTTGTTATTCTCCATCTGCTGATGTTGATAAAAGAATAATGTCATTTTATGATGTAGTGTTATCCAATGTAAAACAAAGTGGATCATCATTATATGATTTGAAAATAACATTTAATGGTGAAAAGAAACCAAATAATGAAGATATATGTTATTTATTAAGTGATGTAAATGGAAAAGATATAAAGATTGAAGAAAGTGATTTATGGGATTTAGTTCGAAAAGAAAGTAATGATTATTATTTTGGTAAAATGAAGATAGATAGTACAACAGGTAGAAGTGAAGAAATGAAAAAAGAAGATGGAAGTGTATCAACAGTATATAGTATTGCTGCATTTGTTACAAAAGGTGAAAGTGATTCATCAGATAAAATGAATTTATTCAAATTGAATGAAAATGAAAATCCTTCATTTGAAATTCCTCCTTCATATATTGGTGTTGAATCTAAGAAGATGCTATATGCAGGAACAACAGTTACATTCAGATTTATTATTTCAGGAAAAACAGATTATACTCAATCATCTCAAATATTAAAAGTAGAAAATAATGATGATAAAAAAAGATTCAAAATCTATTTATCAAGTCAATTATCTATACCAGATGTATTAAAGAAGACTGAAGGAAGATTAAGATCATTAGATCCTGCTTCCAATTTAATAGTTGAATTAGATTTTACATCAGAAGGATCAACTCATGCTCCAATAGAATGTAGTGGTCAAGGAATATGTGATAGAAATAGTGGCATTTGTAAATGTTATGATGGATTTAGTGGAAGTGCTTGTCAAAGATTAGATTGTCCAAATAACTGTAATGGAAATGGTCGATGTGTTGCTTTGAGTGAATTATTATCAAATGAAGAATTGAAAGATTATAAAGGTTATGGAAATAAACGAACAAATGATAAAAATGTTGAATTTAATGATCAAATATTTGGTTGTTTATGTGATAAAAGACATCGTGGATATGATTGTAGTTTAATTGAATGTCCATCTGGTATAGATCCAGAAGAAGCAACAAATGGAACACCAGGAAGTGATGAATATCGAGATTGTAGTGGAAGAGGTATTTGTAATTACTTAACAGGTGTTTGTGAATGTTTTGATGGATTTAGTGGAGAAGGATGTCAAAACATGGTTCAAATGATGTAATATTCTATTATTACATTCATTTTATTCTTATTATTGAATTTTAATAATTGATTAACTCTTATACTTTATTAATCAATATAGATTGTTCATTTGGTTTAAACAACAACATAAATAATATACAGATTAAATGAAGAATAGGTTCTGGTGATATTCTTAATCTTGAGTGGTTAGGTGATATATTTTTTCTTCATCTATTATAAATTTAATATGAATAAGTGAGTAATAACATTATTATACCAATTTCATCATTTGCTTTTGAAATACTGATTTTGGCGCGAAAAACCACCAAATCATAAAAATGAAAATAAATGGATTTAGAGTTGAATTACCAGAAAATATTAAACCATTTCCAGCTCAGATAGCTGTCATGAATAAAATTATAACAGCACTTAAGAGAAAAGAACATGCTTTGATAGAATCACCAACTGGAACAGGTAAAACATTATCAATACTTAGTTCTGTTTTATCTTGGTATGTAGAAACCCGTGAGAATAATTTGAAAGAGATAGATAAAGAATTAAAAGAAAAGAAAGAGAATTCCCCAACAAGTATATTAGAAACAGTTCAAAAATTACAGATATATTCAATAAACTCAAACGCTTCAAATGAAACGAATAATCTAAATTATTACTCAGATTTAGAAAATTCACTTAGAATAGAAGATAAAATTCCCATACCAATGAAATATGAAATGGAAAATGCATATTTAACTCCAGAAACCCCAGAAACAGTGAAAGAATTCAAACATCAAATATTCTATTTAACCAGAACTCATTCTCAAATAAAACAAGTTATAAAAGAATTTAAACGTACTCCTTATTCAAGCAAAGTGAAAATGACAGTATTATCATCTCGAGAACATACATGTATACATCCAAAAGCGAAGAAAGTAGATAAAAATGAATTTTGTTTGAATTTATTGAAGAATGGTATAATAATATAAATAATAATGATTAATAATGATAAATAGAAGAATGTGAATATAAGAAGAAAAGTAAAAAGATATATGAAAGATTATCTAATGAATATAATCATGGATTTGATATAGAAGAGTTAGTAAAAATAGGAAAAGAATGTAAAGAATGTCCATATTTATACCTTTTTTAACTTATGTTAATAAATAATAATTTCTTTAATACTATTTAATACTGCCAGAGAACTTTATACAAATGCTGAAATAATATTTTGTCCATACAATTATGTAATAGATCCAATATATCGAAGAGAAACAGTGAATATAGAAGTATAAAATATTAATGAATATATAATATGTTAAATAGAATAGTATAATAATCTTTGATGAAGCTCACAATATCTGTTCCAATTGTCGAGAATGTTTATCATGTGAATATTTATGTAATGAAATGTTAAAAATGAAAGATCGATTTCTATTATCAATCAACAAATATTCCAGTGATGATTATCCAATGTATGATTATCATTTATTATACAATTTTATAAATAATCTTTGTAAATGGATGAAAAATGAAATATATAAGAAAGATAATGTGATTTTAAGTGGTTATGAGATATTAGAAATGTTTGAAAATTGGTGTGAATTGAATGGTAGTAATTATTACATAATAATGAATGCTTTAAATAAGATTGAACCTCCAAAAGATATAACAAATAATAAATCTAAAATTCCAAGTAAAGAAGAATTATCTTACAATATGATAGGAAATGAAGCATTATGTTTTATCGAAAAGATTGCAACAATATTTAAATATTTATACAAAATTGAATATGTGGAATGTTTTAGATTAGTAGTTGATAATAAATATAGTATAGTAAATAAAAGAATTGAATTATCATTTCAAATATTGTGTATGGATCCTTGTGTATTATTTAATGATTTGAGTAGTAAATGCTATAGTATAATCTTAGCATCAGGAACATTAGCTCCTTTATCAACATTTAAAAGTGAATTAGATTGTAATTTCGGAATAACCTTAGAATCTCAACATGTAATAAATACTAGTAAACAATTGCGAGTTTTATCAATCAGTAGTTATAAAAATATGCCATTATTAGGAACAAAAGAAAATATTCATAGTTTTGGATATATCGATGCAATAGGAAATACAATTTTAAAACTAATAAATCATATTCCTGAAGGTGTATTATGTTTTGTTCCATCTTACAAATCTTTAGACGAAATGAAAGTTCGTTGGGAAAACACAAAACTATATAATGAAATTGATAAAATCAAAACCATTTTCTTTGAGAGTAAAAATGGTGGAAAAAGTTTTAATAAGATGATAAATGAATATCGAGATAGTCTTTGTGATATTTATGGAAATAATAAGAACCGAAGTGGATCAATTTTATTTGCAGTATATCGAGGTAAAGTGAGTGAAGGAATAGATTTTAGTGATAATTATTGTCGAAGTGTAATAGCGATAGGAATTCCTTATCAAAACTATGGAAGTTATGATGTATCATTGAAATTGAAATATCAAGATGATATGATGAGAAAGAAAAGAAATAGTTTAGGATCTCGAGATTGGTATAGTCAAGATGCCTTTCGAACAATAAATCAAGCTGTTGGTCGATGTATTCGACATAAATATGATTATGGTTCAATAATCTTAATAGATAAGCGATATAATGAAATTCAATATGAGAAGATGTTAAGTAAATGGTATAGTAAATATTTATTGAATTATGGTGAAGTAGATGGAGTTTTGAATGAATTAGATAAATTTTACTTCGAAGTAATAAAAGAGATAGAAGAAATGAAGAAAGTTGAAAAAGAAAAAGTCGAAAATGAAATGTTAAAAGATAAATCATCATTATCTTTATCTTTATCTTTATCTTCATCATCTCTAACTCCATCTACAGATACTCCATTGAAAAGAAAACGAGAATCATCTGTAATAGAATCTCCAATATGTAATTCTTTATCAACTTCTCCAATGAAAGAAGAAATAATTTCCAATCTCTATCCCTTCAAATGTGTGAATTGTCATAAATCAATCGAAATAAGAAGTGAAGATAGTAAGATCGAAGAAATCGAAGAAAATAATTCTTGTAATAATCATTACATAATTCAACTATTTACGACATTTCTAAAGAAACGTAAAAAACAAAAATTATTTGTAATAAAATATCCAAGTGAATTATTTCCAGTTGAATTATTCAGTAGTTTAGAAGTAAATAAATGCCCAAATATATCTGATCCTTATATTCCATTTTATAGTGATGAAGAAGATGAAAGTGATAGTTGTTATAGTGTTTATGATGTGAAAGATGAATGTATTTTCAGTCCAATATTCTGTAAGAATTGTAAAAATGAAAAACCAATAGGAGTTTATAATCATAGTTTGAAAGAAGTGATAATATATTTGAACAGTATAGAATTGATAAATGCTGAAGAATTTAATGAATATTATGTGGATTTAGGAATGAAACACCAAATCAACAAAATAGATTCTTCATTAAAGATGTATTTATTATTATTAAATTGTAATGTTATAATGTACAATAGAATTTGAGTTTATATATTCAGTCAAAGTAGTAAAGTAATATATGTATATTAAATATATATATCAATGTTATATCTTTAATAGAGTAATTTTAGCTAATTATGAGAGTATAAGACATCAAGAATATGGAAATACAGTTTTATTCGTTATACATGAAAGATTTATTAAATTATCGAAGTGAAATAGAAGTATTTGAGAATAATGAAGTAGAAACTACAACTGAAAGTCAAAGTCAAAAGAAGAAGAGAAAAATGAGTTAATTTATTTGATATTTGTTTTGTAATGTTTGTTTTGTAATGAATTGATTGATAAAGAAAATTTGAATAATTGGCGAAAGTAAATTTATAACCAGAATTGTTTAATAATTAAATAGTTAGAGTTATTATTGTTTTGAAAAAGAAAAAATAACAAAACATTTAAATATGAGGAGATAAATTAATATATTCACAATTGTTTCTTACATATTTTTGTATTAATTCACTTTCTTTATATTTTACATTTCCTTTTATTGATAATATATGAATTACTTCCAATCTTTCTACTATCTCTTTACAATCTTCAAATATTCTGATTATTGTTGGATTTCCTATCAAATAGTTATTAAAACCATAACTTTCAAGTTTATTTAATATTTCATTATGATTCACTTTACATTCGCTTTTATAATATGTATAATAAATCATATGAATCTTACTACTTGATAATAGACTATTAGCACCTTCCAACACTTCATTTTCATATCCATTTACATCAATTTTTAATAAAAATACATCATCATATATTCCTATTCAAATATATTTTATTCTTATACTTGTTTTATTTAAGAATAAATCGATTGTTGTAAATTGCGCTTCATTGAAATTCTTCTCTTTTACTTCATTTTTAGGAGATATTTTATCATTTTTATAATATTTAGTTGAATTTGTATTTCCTATTCCATAATTCAATGATATTATTGAACCATATTCTTTTAACCGATTTAACATATTTTCATATTTAGTTTTACATGGTTCAAATGAATATATAAGGTTTGAAGGATAGAATGTTTTTAACATTTGTGTATCTTTTCCCTTATCAGTTCCAACATCTAAAATTATATAATTATTTTTAATATAAGGAAAAATATTTTTAATAACAGGTAGGAATTTCTTTCTAATTGACAAGTCATTAAACAAATGTCCAGATTGTGAATCAAATTGATAATAATGCTCTTTAAAATAACTACTACATACATTGAATGACGATTTAACTCTTTTAGAATATAAACTACAAATCTGAGATTGACTTTTCTTCACAGGCACGACAGTAGAACTAAACATATATGGCATGCTTAATAAAAGCACAATAACCATAGACCCTAACATTACAAGTATTATAATCGATATAGCTGTCATAAAAAAGCAAAAATTCAATTTAAATTTGAAAATATTTTCGATAACCACAAATTTAAAAAACAACAAAACAACATTATTAATGAATACATAAACGATAAAATTCAAAATATTTCTGTACTCCTCTATATAAACAAGATGATAAGATTTTTATATACATTACTGCAGCATCAAACATTTGAAAGAAATCTTCCTTATTCAACAGACCATATGTCATACAACTACTCAATGAATCATTATCATTCGATGGAATTACAAATACACCACCTCCATTTGTATTCTATTAGAAAAAAAAGTGAATATCATAAATAATACTTGTTCTTCACTTAAAGATGGATCCAAATACAATTGATCATATTTATAACACATTGACAGAGCAGCTACCATATACTTCATTGATATCCCAGAATTCATTAAAGCTAATTGTACAGCGTTAATAGCTGCAGCAAGTGTTGAACCATCATCAGATAGTACTTGAATATCAATAGTTATTTCCATTCTAGGATATAGACTGCGAAATATTGCATCTTCGAATGTTTTCTTAATGAATTGTTGTTTCTCACTTTCTGCTGTTCCTATATATATATTTAAGCAATTTTATGATATTATATATTAATACCAGCTTGTCCTTTTTGTTTTCTATAAATTACATTCAACACAGCATTTTCAGAATCTTCATCTTTTGAATATGTAGTTTTTAATGGTCCATATATTCCAACTATTATTTTTGTTTTATCTAATTCGATGCACAACTATAAAATACCTGTTATCAAACGAGCTGATCCATCTGCTCTTGTGATAATACCTTGTTCACATGAAATTTCCCTCAATTGATTAGGTAAACGACCTTTTACTCTCTGTAACGGTGTAGATTCCATGAAAATGATTAATAACTAAACAAGCCGGCTTGACTTTTTAATTTAGATTTTCTTCATAACTAAGATGTCTCAGATAGCAAAAGCATATCAAGCAGTTCAAAAACGAATGATAGAAGTTGCAAAACTATATGGAAAGCCTGTAGTATATTTTTGTTTTATTTTAAAGCCTACTCTAGTTGCTGTTAGTAAAACAAAACCAGTTGAAATGATTAAAGAATTATATGATTTAGGACATAGAGATTTTGGTGAAAATTATGTTCAGGAATTAAAATCAAAATACCCACAATTACCAGATGATATAAGATGGCATATGATTGGTCATTTACAAACTAATAAATGTAAAACATTATTGCAAGCCTGTCCAAAGTTATTCATGGTTGAAAGTGTAGATTCTATAAAATTAGCCGATAAATTAAACAAAGTATGTGGTCAAATTAGAAATGACTTACCACCACTTAATGTGTTAGTTCAAGTAAATACAAGTAATGAAGCTCAAAAATCAGGTTGTGGTGAAGAAGAAGTTAGTACAATATCAAAACATATAATATCAAAATGTGAGAAATTGAAATTTTGTGGTTTAATGACTATAGGTCAATATGACGTAGTTGCAGATCAATTTTTTGAGAAATTAGCTGAAATTAATGAAAAGTTAGTAAAAGACCTTAATGTTAGTTCTGACTCACTAACATTGAGTATGGGAATGTCAGCTGACTGGGAAAGTGCGATTAAATTTGGAAGTACCAATATTAGAGTTGGAAGTGCTATATTTGGTAAGAGAGATTATTCTAAAGTAATATTTTTAAAGTAATATCAAGCCATTTGCTTTTTGTTTTTATTTTGGACAGTTATTAAAAATATAGTCATTTCATTATTTAAAAAAAGCGTTTTGGTTTAGAATATGCCACCAGGAAAGAAAATCAAACCAGCAAATAGTAATAGTAAATCATCAGATGGTAATACACCATCTAGATCCACCACGCCAGCAAAAAGTATTATCTGTGAATTGATTTTGTCAATAGAACAATCTACAACGAACACAAAATCCAAATCTACTCCAGCATCTCGATCACAAACCCCAAATGATAGAAGTACAATCATAAGAGAATATATTTTAGATAATCCTAACTCCAATGATAATAAACCTCCCAAAAGACCAGTTACAGCACCAAAATCAAGACCAACCACAGCATCATCCACTCGTTCATCAACTTCACAAAAGAATGATACTTCAAAACCTAATACTCCAGAACCACAGCCATTAGAAAAACAGGGCACTTTTTCATCATTTAGAAAATGGATATCAACCAAAACAACAACACCAGAACCAGAAAATACAGAAAAAACTCCAAAAACACCCAAAACACCCAAATCACCCAAAACACCTAATAAAAAAGACAAAGACAAAGATTCCGCCACAATATCAACAGATGGAGAAGATAATAACAGTGACATGGAAGAAAAATCATCTATTAAACAATGGTTTAGTGTAAAATGGAGAGAATTCAGTGCAATGTTATTCCAAGGTCATAAAGGTCCAATCACTGATATGATAGTAACTGATAAGTCTTATCATTATTGTAGTCATATAAATACGTTGGATAAAAGTAAACAACCTTATTGGTTATTTACTTGTGGTGAAGATGGTGATATTAGACAATATCAAATATTGACTTGTCAATGTATGAAGAAATTTACACCACATCATGGTGGAGTTAAAAGTGTATAAATATATAATATTATTATTATTATTAAATATAAATATAAATAGATGGAGATATTATTTATTAATAATCATCCATATTTATTCTCAATTGGTAATGATGGTAATATAAATTGTCATAATTTATTGACAGGTGCTTTGTTTAGAAAATATAGTAAAGCCAAGTATAAATATTTATATATTATTATTTTATTATATATATATAGAGATGTTACTTGTTATCATGTATCTCCAAAGACAAAGTCAATTTTCATTGGAACTTCTAGTGGACCAATTTATAGATTGAATCTTATATCAACACAACAAATGCAATTGTTCAGTGGTTTGACTGTATATTATTATTATTTATTAATTATTTATAATAAATAGAAAGCTGTTTTAGCACTTTATCATCGTAAAGATATGACGAAGGAATGTTTGTACAGTTGTTGTGCAGATCAAACAGGAAGAGTGTTTAATATGGAAGGAAAAACTGAAAGATTGTATATATATATCTTATTCTTTTATATTTTAATATAGAATTCGAATTAAAAAGACAGTAAAGAAATTAGAATTCACAAAACAACGTCAATTATATATGATCTGTGATGATGGAACATTTCTCACAATGGATCCTGAATCTGGAAATGTTGTGACATCTGAAAAACCAATTACAGAAGGAACATTAGTGACATATAAAACCTGTGCTCATTTATTGTATTATACAGTGAAAGAAGATAATTATGTTCATGTACTAGATACAAAGAAAGATAGGGTATAATAATATATTATATTTTAATTGTTTTTTATTGTTATATTTAGATGTTAAGATCATTTAATCCTCATGGTGACAATATTAATGCAATTCAAGTAACAGGAAATACATTCCTTTGGACTGCCAGTAGTGATGGAAGTGTATTACAAACACATATGCAAATGAATACAACTGAAAGAGAGTTTAAAAGTAGGCCAAAAGATACTTTGATTGGTTTAATTCAATTAGTGATAAGTTTTTGTCAATTATTATCTTATCCTTTTTTAAGTTATAGTGATTTTATGTCTGTTGTTATTGGATTTTTCACTGGTGGTAAAGGTGCTGCTGGTATTTTTGGATCTGATATGGCAGTTACTGTATTTTATCATGTTAAATTAGTTGGAACTATTTTAGCATTAACTGTATTATTCTTTGTTCTTTATAAACAATATGTTCCTAATTATCGTAGAGATATTGAGATGATTGAATTGTATGGTAATTTATACGGACCTGATCAATCAAGTAGAAGATCAAAATCAAAAATGATGAAAAGTAATAAATCTGGTATAAGTAGCAGAAGTATAAAGAATTTGAATTCTACAAATACTCCAACTTCTACAGTAAAGAAATCTCCAAAATCACCAGGTGAAATGCTTACATCTAAACGTAATTTAAATGAAAAGAGTAATGCTACATTATTGAAAAGTGGAACTGTTAGTACTTTTACAGTGAATGAAAGTACAAATGAATTGAATTTGAAAGTAAAACCACCACCAGAAAAAACACCCAAAATTGTTATTAGATCTGATGATAAGAATAAGAATAAAAGTGATAATAATGATGGTGGAAATCTCTCACCCACATCACCATCTAATCCAACGAAAAAATCACCAGTAATGTTGAACAACCTATCAAAATCAGTTCTTGCTAGTAAAAGAAAGAGTAAACGAGGAAGTGTTGATAGTTTTTCAAGTTTAGCTGATGTAGAAGCCAATGAATTAGATGGAATGACTCCACATGATAATGAAGAAAAAGTTGATGATGGAACAGTTACACCTAAACAGTTTAGTAGAATGAAAATAATCAAGAAAATATTATGGTGTATATATATATATATAATATTATATTATTATTTTATAGTTTATATTTGGATTTGTACAACATCTTTATTTATTCCATTTCTATCAATTCTATTTGGAATATTCAATTGTGCTACATTTTATGAAAAATCAGAGAATTATAATGTAACTGGAGATTATACAACTTATAATGGCATTAGTTCAGCTCCAGAATTAGAAGTATAAAGATTATATATTATATTATAATAGTGTTGGTCAGCTGTTCATATTATCTACATAATCTTTGCAATTGTAGTGATAGTAATTTTCTTATTAATTGGCACAAGAGTTCATCGAATAGATGGTGATATTGAATATATGGCACATATTCTAAGACCATCTGATTGGTTTACAACCTGGAGTGAAGATCGATTTTCATTATACAGTGATATATTAGTTAAAGTAACAATGACTTATAACTTCGTTGATGCTATAATGAAGATATTAATCGCCATTACTGATTCTGTAACTGAGACTGGCAATGTTGGTGCTGGTGTTGTTTATACAGTGACTGCAATTGTTTTATTTGTTACTGGAATCTGTTGGCCTCCTCATGCAAGGACTGGAATGAATTATTTCTTAGCTGCTACTAATGCTGCTTTAATTTGGTGTAACTGTTGTTCATTGATTGCATCAGCACAAGCCAATTGCAAAGAAGGTCCTGAAGAATGTGATACTGAACCATATTATCCTACTGGATATTTTTTAGGATTTATTATTCCATTTATGGCTATAGGTGTTGTTATTTGCCATTTTATTTGTATATTTATAATTATTATTATATAAATAGCTCCAAGACCAATGGATGGTAAAACTGCGTTATTCCAATGCAATTATCTTCAGAAAGTATTATGTTGTAAATCAAACAAAGTCAAACCAGATGATAGTAAGAAAAGACCATCATCCACTTCATTAGGCTTTGATAATAATGATGATGGAGAACCAAAAGTATCAAAATGGGGAGTGTTAAGTAGTGTATCAAAAGCATTTGGTTCTAAAGCTACAGAGAGTGAATTAGATACTGGAAATAATGTAGCTTCTGTAAGTATTAATACACCATCTGAAAGAAATGATTCAAATGGTTCTTCTACTAATTTAGGAAATACAACTGATTCTCAATCATTATTACAGACTATGTTTAAGAATAAACAGAAAGGAAATAATAATAATAATAACACAGCTAATAGTAATACTCCAAATTCAAACAGTAATAGTAATAATAATGAAACTCCCAAATCACCAGCTACAAAAGGTATTTTAAATACAAAAAAGAACAGAGGAAGTGTAAAAGCAGCAAGTAGATCCAGTACTCCTCAATCAAAACCAATCACTCCTCCTGCTCCTCCTCCTTCAGAGAATAAAGAAGAAGAAAAACCTAAAAACAAAACTCCAAAAGAAGAAAAGCCAAAGGAAAATGATAATAAGCCAAAGAATGAAGAAAAATCAAAGGATAAAAAGAGAGATAAATCCAACAAGAAGAATGATAAAACTCCAAAAGAATCTGATGTATCTATACCACAACCACTCTCTATTTCTGTAGATAAAAGTGACAAAAAGCTAAATAAACCGAATATGAGTAAAAATAGATCAGAGACACCTTTCTAAATCTAATAAAAAGAATGATAATAATGATAGACCTAAAACTCCAGTAAGATTACCTCCTTTAAATAAAAAAAAGTAAGTGAAGTGTAATATTTAAAATATTTATGATTTTTTTTTTGCAATGGAATGGAAAAACAACACTAATAATAATTATATTATTTAATTAATCTGATTAAATAATCTACAGGTAATTACATATATATATGGGAAAAATTACTTTACAAACACTTTTGTTTATGCGGGAAAGATTTGGCATTGCCTCTTCCTTACCAAACAAAAATGTTCCATAAAAGACGATTTCTTCTCCACACTACCATCACTAGATATACTATATTTACTACTAGCTAATCATATAATATATAAAAATATATACTCTTATCTTTCTTAGAATTGTTAATCTTTGTATTACTGGTTGTTCTATAACTAAACTCTTTTTGTGCATTTATTCCATGATAGTCTAAACTAACAGTAAGCGAGAAAAAATCCATGTGTATTAAATAAAAAATAAAAAACAAAAATTATTCGTTTTTCTTTGTCAGTTACATGTTGTACTGTGTGAGATACGTTATAAATAGTGAATAAGATATTTTATTAATTATTGTACATCATTGTTTACACAATATGAATAATAAAAATGAATTAATTTTTAACCATTCATTAATTTCAAATAATTCTGTTGAATTATAATGTAATTTAATAAAATATATTATAATTATTTAACTTTATAATGTTTTAACACATAAAATAATGCAAGTATGTGAATTTTCAAATTTAAGAAAAATTCATAATAAGTATTCAAAATTATAACTTTATATATGCACATTTTAAAATAAAATTTAAACCACTATATATAAAGAAAAGAATTTTCAAATTCTGAAACGAACATATTTTTGAAAATGACTGATAAAGTCACTTTTTCAGAACATGTTGAAGAAAAGGAAGAGAATAATGGTTTAAGAGCATTAGACATTAATGAAGATTTTGTTTACAAAATATTTTCTTCCTGTTCTGATAATCAAAACAAAATAACTGATCCAGGACAATGGTATATGTAATAACATTATTATGAATTTAGGGTTGATTTTATAAACGGTTTGAAAAATGCATGCCTTGTTGATGACTCTGATTTACAGAATTTAGATTCTTTTTGGAAATTGAAAGCTAAAATTGCAAAGAGTATAGTAATAGATGTTAATAAAAATAGATGATCCTAAAAATATTTCAATAACATTTGATGAACTGATAGATCACGTAATACCGTTTTATAAAGCTCAAGAAGATGATATAGTTGATGATGATATTAATATATTAAATAGAGAAATAACACGTTTAGGAATAATGGCAGAAGATTGGGATATTGACAATTTAAAAGGAGTTGAATTAAGAAACCTATTATCTATTTTAGTATCAATTGGAGAGAAGAATGATGAAGTAATGAACAATATAGAACATTATATACAAGAACAGAAAGATTATTTATTACTACAAGATATGAGAGAATTATTTTGGAAACAAATTCCTTTTGAATTAACATCGTATATATATTTTACTTATAAAATAGAATGAAAATAGGAGAAAATGTATCACCATGGGATTATCAACGTGATAATACAAATGATATAGAAAAGAAATTCATAAATTTAAGAATAAATGATGTAAATCTAATATTTGCCATTCAAAAAGCAATAAGTGAAAATTTCACATCAGTTGATCGATTTGGTCATTGTTTGAATCATGAATATGGAATATATAGTACAATCGCTTTATATAAACAAAATAACCAACCTATAGAAATAGTTGCTGTTCCTAAATATGGACAACCATATAATTGTATTAATAAATTGTCCAATATAATATCAGCGCATAAACAAATGATATTATCTAATTATTTTCCTAAGTATTATGGTTCTAATGTATTACAAATGGAAGATTATATGATTTATTATTATCAAGCTATTAAAGCATATCCACTATCCTATTTATTGAAATTTAATAAATGTAGTGAAAATGATGTTGTTTTTAGATATTGGTGTAGAAAAGTATATTTTTTTTAAAATTTATTTTTTAAATAGATTTTATTAGCATTCCAAGAATTACTCCAAATGTCAACACATTCATTTTCCTACCCACTAACCTGTGATAATATATTAATAAGTGATGAAGGTATTTCAGTGTTATTAGGACAAATTGAATGGGATAGAGAAGTACATCCAATTGATGTAAATACATCACAATTCTTAGAAGAAAGAGAATCAATTTTAGTTGAATCATTTGGTAATATTGTAAAGAATTTATTAAATGTAATTGATAATAGCGAAAATTTAGATTCTTCTTATATTGATGAACATTTTAATACTTATACACTTCCTGTATATGTTGATGATGTGAAGAATGTTAATCCTCCATATATTCTATCAATATATTGTGGTGATGTGTTTGCTTTAAGACTGCCAATGCCAAAATCAAAGGAATATAAATGGATAGAACCTGAAATTATTATTGATAAATCTTCACCTGATAAGTTAATAGAAAGAGATGGTTGCAATATTGATAGAACAAGACCACAATATAGGTAAATTCAGTATAATTCAATTCAAAACAAATAAAGTGGGAAAATGTCATATATTTTTATATTATGTTAGAACTTGGGATTTATTACCTCCCAAGCCAACTTTAGAGATTACTATTAACATTATGTTTCCAGAAATGACTCCTGTATTATCAGCAATATTGAAATGTTGTAAGAATCCTAAGAGTATAAGTGGAGAAGGTGAATTAACAATTAGTCATAGACAACCTTCTCTGATTCAGTTATTAAGTCATCCTTACTTTGATGCTAAGATTGTAATGATAATGCTGAAGGACAAAAGGAGATTATAGAGAATTATGAATATAAATATATGAAATCTGTAAAGAGTTGATTTAATTATTTGTTTTTTAATGTAATATATAATAAAAATAAAAACATTATTATCATAAACACATGAACATTTATATATTATATTATATTAGGTTTATAACAAGTCATTTACCAATTTTTAATATTTGTATAATCTACTAAACTAACCAATACAAACTATCTTCAAAACGATAATATTTATTAGTTTCTATTGTTTTTCTCACCTGTTTTCTATGAGGATTTGTTAATGCTTCTAATATTGTGTAATTATGTTTATTAAACTCAACAGAATAAACTTTATCATATTTCTTTAAACAGTCATAAGGCAAATTGGTCTTATAATAAGCTTTAAAATGGTACAGACTTAATTGTCTGAGTAATGATTTTCTCTTTATTTTACTATCATACAAACGTTGGTATAGGCTAAGGAATTTATTAACATCCGGAATAATTAAATAATAATCCTATCTAATAAAATGAATATAGATTTTACTTTAAATACCCAGATTACATCTGGATGCGTGTGCAGTATATTGAGTAAATATAAATTAAACTTTGAACTCCTCATTATTTACATTTTAGTTGTGTAGCTAGGCGAAATGATAATGTTTTGTGAAAGTGTATATTTCTTTTAATTATTTTTGAATTTGTAGGATTTAATACTACTTATTTTAAAATCATCTTTCATTAATGTATTATATAAGAATAATATGATTGTTTCACATATATAAACACAAACATATTTAATTAACAGAAAAATAATCATTCTACAACCATCATATATTATAGCAATTTACAATGTGATATTATAAGTGTTAATTACACAAATAATAACATTGAAAAGAATATTACTTCAATATGTCAAAATAACTAGTTAATCTGTTAACATCTAAATATGATTAATATGAAACAACAATAATTAACAGCATAAAGCTTTTCCTTGAATAGAATTCATTTCTTTAAAATTCAAACTAGTTTGAAATTGTAAATCTATTTTGAATTTATTTGAAATGGATGATGAATAAATATCAGATTAATTAAACATATATGATTAATGATTCAATATCTTATTGTACTAGCTGTTATAACGATAATCTGGGTTTTTGTTTCATCAAAATATTTGATTATAGAATACAATGCTGATTTTACAGTATCAAGAGTTTTACCACAGTTGCCTAAATTTAATATACCTTCTGGATCTGATCCTGTTCAATATTTCAAAGAAAGTACAAAAAAGAAATATGGTTATTACCCATATTATCAATCTTTCAACGAAACAGATACTTATTCATTTGTTTCTGGAAATAACAAGTTGTTATACAAAATTGAATCTGATAAACCAGATTCAAATTGTCTAGTGATTGGTTTACTGGCTCATACATCTAGTGGTTATTTACATAATACACTATCATCATTGCGAAATACAGGATACAATGGTAAAATTGTTGTTTTTGTTGATATAACCTATGAAAGTGTTGAAAATAATCAATACAACGCTACAATAATCAGATTAAGAAGAAAACACCCTTATTACCCATATAACGACTCAAAATATTATATCAATGAAACAGATATAATTGAAATGATTCCACAATTGCCACGAAGTCATAAATATTTCTGGAATATTATTCGAATATATTTAGTGAATTTATTATTAAAATATTATGGTTATATGTTCACTTATGTACATTTCTGTGATCTTAAAGATGTATTATTTCAAATAAACCCATTTCATTGGAATTATCAACAAAAATCAGTTTATTTATTTGAAGAAACTCGAAGATTTAATATATCTCACAATGAATATTCATACAAATGGATAAATGTATTAAATCCACCAAAATCATTATCGCTCAATCCGAATATTAACTCTGGTAATATATTTGGTAGTTTTCCTGAGATATATTATTTTTTTAGTGAATTTATAATGTTTATGAATGGAATTAAATATGATGTTATGAAACTGTCAACTGAACAAGGAGTTTTAAATGTATTTTATTATCTTCATACTCCTTTTGAGTTATTATCATATTCTGTATATTATAGTAGGAATGAAAGAGGGATGGTTAGGAATTTTGCTCAAGATTTAGAAGCATTTCCAAATGAATCTTATCCTAACAAAAATAATTTAATTGAGAATTTAGATGGCAAATTACCGTGTATTTTACATCAGTATTTGACTGGTTCATGGATTGAACCACAAGATAGAAGATTAAAGTTTGGAGAGTTAATAAATACGTTGGTAAATAAGCATGTAGTATTTGACAATTATTCATATTAATTTAATACTATAATTAGTTGTATATTAATATTCATTTTCTTAATTATTTGAAATTTCAAATCAACACAATTAAAACACAAATTAAATTAACTAAACACATAAATATCTACTATTATACTCTATTTTTCTAACAACAACTTTTAAATTAATGTATCTTTCAAGAAATCTCGAGATGATATTTCTCTTCTTATAATAAACAATGCTATTGTTGATAAAGCACTAATAAGAAATATAAAATCAAACCATCGGTGATAAAAATTAAAATGAATATTCCCTAAAGCAGCAGAAACTACAACTCTATATTTCATTGGTAAATTCATTCTCATTAATAAACAGTTTGATATAAAATAATATCCCATTATCTCTGAAATAACTAAAATAACAGTACAAGATGTATTTGCACTAGAAATCACTCTAAAAACGTCAGCTGCATTAATGAGGAAGTTACGTGTTGATGTAAAGACAAGAATAGCTAAGAAGAGAAAAGATAATTGTTGAGACCAAAATTCAGTATCAATCTATTGAATAAAACATATAGAATTATGAATATATACTGGTAAATTGAAAAATATTGTGATAATATCAAATAATCTAGTGATAGGATCTTTCTTTGGATTTCTTTTAAATATTAAATTAATAGAACTCATAAATATTCGATAAATACAATATATGGAAAATATATATCCAATAATATTGAAGAATTTACCTTTTATTGTTTTTGATTGGTATATTTGCAGTTGATTCTCTCGCAATTCAGTGATTTCATTCATTAAACTATTTGATAAATAATTCAATGATTTAATTTCACTTTTTAAATGTCTAATATTTGCTGTGATATAATCAATATCTGATGTTTTCTTCATAAATCTTGATAACTATAACAAATCTCAATTATACTATATTTATACAAAGTTTTTAATTCCATTACTTTCATTATTTATTTTATCCATTTGTTTCAATTTATTATACTGAGTTGTCTCAATTAATAATCTTTTCTTCCTTGCGAGTATTACTTCAATTACCTGTAAAAACTGTTTTTCTAACTTTTCTATTTCATGTGGATCAGAATATCTTAAAAACAAAGTAATATTTCTTTACAAACTCAAAATTAAAGAAAAAATAAAACTCTTTTTCAATAAATAATATTATTATAATAAAATGATATATAAGGACCTCTAATAGCTCCAAATCCAGCAATAATTCCCATCACAGTAACACCAATCACTCCAATTCTACTGATTATAGGATCTAATGAAAAAGAAAACAATTTGGTTGCTAAAGATGATTGAGTTGTAGCTGTTAATAATGTGTCATTTATACTTTGTAAACTTGCTGTTGGTATGGGAGTTATTGATATTTGAGTTCCATCACCAATTTTATAGAAGAAATAAAGGAATAATGAATAGAATGTCATTATTACATATTTCACTTTATCTTTTGGTATTGATACATCTAAACTTATATAATACAATGTTGCACTATTGATATTATATTTATATAAATGTGGAAATACATAGGAATAACTATTACTAATAAAATTGTCATAATTATAAAATCTATTCTCCATAACAACATTCTACAATATGATGAAAGTATGTCAACTATTTCAAAACATATTAATAAAAACAAAACCAATCCCAACACAAATACTCCCACAAATGTATACTATCAAATATAATTAACAATATTTATTAGTATTATACTTCAATCCAAGCATGCGGAATAATAAAATCTCTCAACAACCACCAAGATAAAAACAATCTACAAAAGAATATTGCGCAAATCAATCCAACTATGAATATGACCCAATCTGTTTCTAATGAGATATAAGCCATCACCAGATTATTGCTAGATGTGAAAGAATTTTAAACTAGGCTTGCTTCGTTCAAACTTTTTAATTATATTTTTCATTAAATCAACCCAAATATATATTTTTATGAATAAATAACATTTTATTAATATTTAGCAACTATTACACATCACAATAACAACTAGTTTCTTTTCGTTATTCACATCTTTCAATAAAATCTATAAAATAAATGTATATATCTTAAAATGAGATTTATATATAACTAGGTACATATAAAAGGAGGGAGATATAGTAGATATGAGGTATTTAACCGGTGTAATTTACAATAAAAATGTAAACTCATGTAATTTGTACCTCATTGCAATTAGACATTACAACATAAAGATGTAACAAGATACGAATGTGTATATATACCTTTTCCAAACAAATTATCATCTGATTATTCTGTTCTTTTACTTTTGTTTCCATATTCACAATTGCCAATTAACTAAGTCTATTTTAATTCATATCTCCCTCATCGAAAGTGCATTATCCTTAGTATTTATTGAGAAATCCTTCATGCAAAATATTCAAAATGAAAAAAGTTTGATACTTGATTTGACTGAATATTCGTTACATATGAAATATCACTTACTGATAACATTTATATTATTAAATTACTCTTTTCAATCAATATTACCTACTTGTAACCCATTGAATGACAATGACGTAGGGCAACTTTATCATCGAGATGTGAGAGGTAAACTAGCTCCAAGAGTAGTAAATGAAATAACAGGAAGTATCTCTGATATAACTTGGGAGCCTTTTACAATACAGAGTTCATCAAGCATAGTTGGTGATGTATTACATGTTGTTCTTATTTAATATAGGATATTGTAAGTATTTATGACAGTGATCCATTATATGGTCCTTCTGTAATATCTCATCAATATGAAGGTTTACATTCACGACTAGGCTCAAGGTTCTCAGAAAAAGAATTTTATTTCTTTGGATATTGTTCAAAGATAAATATTTGGGGAAGTATATCAACCGAATGTACTGTTGAGACTCTTTACAAGGAAGAATATCCAGAAGAAGTTTCACTTTTATCATACAATACTCATTATCCAATATATGTAACTTCAGATTATGCATCTAAGCTAACAGCATGGGTTGCTCCTATTAAAGACACAAATGTGTTTGATGTATTCTTTTAATTGTTTTAATTTGTGTAGATATATGTATTTAATATGACTGAACGATTTAGAGTACCATTCTATGATGAAGGTTTAGATTACATATCATATGGAAGACCACAAATATGTGATGAAAGAATATTTTATGAAAGATTTGATACAACTAAAAATACAACTTCTATTCATATGTATAATATAAATAATGAATATAATGAATTAATATCACCGAAAAACAACATGTTTAAAAACTTTTATCCACAAGTATATATAACTATAATATTATTATATTTTTAGACTGCAAGTCATATTATAGAAAGTGGTGATGAAGAAACATATCAATGGACTTGTACATTAGGTTATCTATCAACAAAAAGTGATATAAAGTTAAATACACATACAGGATCAGCTAATATGGAAAAAACTACTGCTAGTGATAATGTTTATATTAGTCTATTGAGATTTCCATTGAGATCTTATATTTTTATAACAAAAGAGTTATATAATGATGGTGATTTTAATATTGTATAATACAAATAATATATTTATTTAAAAATAGTTAGTTGATTTTGCACTATCATCTAATTATGTCTTCATAATATTAAAGAATTCAAACAATCAATATATAATCAGATATAGTGAGATACTACATACTAAATTCATTACTTTAAATGCTACTTTAAGTGAAACTCCTTTGAAATTCCAAGAGACGCATAATGGACCAGATGCTATAGTTTATCACCAGAAATATGATAATGAATTTGCAACAACTTATGTGATTAAACTATCAGGAGATGAAAGCAAACCATATTTTGAAATGATTTGTAATTGTATTAGAATATATAATGATTATTATTATTATTATTATTATTAAATAGTAACATTTTCAAAAACTGAATATTTATCCTATACAACCTTAGATGATGCTTTATTAGTTTATGTTCCAAGTTCAGTTGATAATCATAATGACTTATGTATGTTAGATATGAATAAAGATAATGATTTATTGTATGATGCAAATGATATGTTTCCAGTTGAAACTGATGAGATATGGGATAGTGATAATGATGGTATTGGTGATAATCAAGACTTAATAAATTTTAAAGATTCTTCTTGTACAAAGAATGGTTGTATTGATGATACGTTGATTTTGTATATTGTATATGCAGGTGCTGTTGTATTGATGTTTGGATATTTGATTATTATTAAATATATTTATCATAAAGTATATATACAGTCATTATATTGTTTTATAGTTGACAATTAAATCAATTGCTTTAGCAGATGAAGAGAATATCGATAATGGTGATCAAGGACCTGCACCAACAACTCCTAAAGATATGGGTGATGGAAAAGATGGAAAAGAGAATGAAAGAATTCATAGAGTTGATTATATGATACAAAAAATAGATGATGTATATTGTAATAAATAATATTATATAGTTTGCTGAAAAATATGATGTTATTATGGTAGTTCTTTCAATTCTATCAATTTTATTGTGCGTTTATGAATATTTCCAGTTTCATGGATTAAATATAAGAGATAGAAAGATAATTCAATGGATTGATTTGTATATTAGTACTTTATTCTTATTAAACCTCTGTAATAAGTATATAAATCATTTATTAATTTAATTTATTATAAAATAGATGTTATAGTCGTGATGTGAAGGAACATCCTCATTTATGGAAATATTTATTATTGAACTGGTATGAAATATTATCATTATTAACCGAATTTCCTGGTACAAGTGGTATAATTCCAATTCCAGCATGGGTTTATTCCATATTCAGAGTATATCGTTTATATAAACGATTTATTCAAAATCAATATATATTATCACTTATGGTTAAAAATCCTGCAATTTTCGTTGGTAGTTTGATGTTATTATTCATCTTAATCTGTTCAATTTATATTAAAATATTAGAACAAAATGAAACATCTGATTTTAGTAATCTATTCACTGTGTTATGGTTTTGTTTTGTCACTGTTTCTACAGTTGGATATGGTGATCTTGCACCTACTAATATTTTAGCTAGAATTATTACAATATTATTACTATTAGTTGGAATTGGTCTATTTTCTACTATTTCTGCTTTAACAATTGCCAAAATTGTAAATGTATGTAATATTTATTATTTATTATTGTTATTATGAATAGCTTGGTAATACTGAACCAAAGAAAAGAGCATTAAAACAAGAGTTAAAGGAAAGATGGGATAGTTTAATACGTGGATTAGTCTTTTTATCAACATCCTACAATCCATTAGCTGTAATATTTAAAGATAAATTAAAAGGAGATAATGAAGCGAAAGTTGATCAAATTACTGCAGCTGCAAAGTCATTATCAAGTGAATCAATGAATGTAACAAAAGGTTTAGAAAGAGTATATAATAGGTTTTTTTATTATTTATTATTTTTTTTAGAGTTTTGAATTACCTGTAGATCAGATTATGAAGGGTGCCTCCGGTAAGTTCAGAGTCCACAATATGAGCAGTCAAACTGAAATCATTAGAGATATGATGAAGAAAGATGAAGCTGATATCTTAGCAAGTATTGTCAATGAAAATGCTGAGCATTATTCGAATGTACAGATGATGGATTTTTCCACTAAAACTGAGTTTATTTTAAGGAAATTCCATTTAGATCAAGAAGGTAGACTTGGTATTGGTAATTTTAAAGAAATGAAAGATGAATTATCTGATATATTATTTGAACCATATCGAAAGAATGAATTGTGTATTGAAAAAGTATAAATATTGTCATTTTTCATTGTTTTTTATTTTGAATAGATATTCGCTATTAAAAAGAAAGTAGCAGGTGATTTATCAATGAACTATCAACCAGATTATCGTTCTTACAATCTACAAGATCCTATAGCCAGAAGAATCAACGAAATTGAAGAATTCTTTGAAAGGTATGGAATTACATCAAGACCAGATTTCTGTGATTTACTAAGCCAATTTGAAAGTTTGTTGATATTATATGAAAGAGTTCAAACAGCGAGATGGTTATTAGAGAATTGTCTACCGGGTCCTTATACTGTAAGTCCAGATCCTGTGTTAGAGAGTATTGTTCAACCATATAGCAAATTACCAACTACTAAGTTGGCGATTATTGATGAAGAGTTTAAAGTTGTTCCTCCTACTGCTAAAGACAGTACATTTGGGTTGATGCCTCCTAAGGATGCTTATAAGCTGATGGATGAGTTAGGCAAAGATAATGAATTAGATACTCCTTAATATAACTAATTTTGTTTTTATGTATTAACTGATTTTTATATTCTACAAAAAACATACTGTTTAGTCATTATTCTGTTCAAAATTGACAAACCTTTGAAAATAAAAAGAATCATATAGTAAATTGTTCTGCAACATTTTAGGAGTGGTTGCATAACAGGTAGCGATTGTTTCTTAATATAACTGATTTTTGTATCCAAGCTTTTGCTCGAAAATTGAATCAATTTCATTTGATATTTTAAGAAGACGTAGCAATTTAATGGACACTGCTACAGATAAAGAGACAGGTCTAAACGAGAAGGAAGGGGAACCTAATAGTGGTTTCTTGAAAACTTGTGATAATTGGGATAGGAAGATAAGTTCATACATCTTTAAGTATATTACTCTTATTATTTTGTCATAGCCTTGAACTAGGGTTTTTAGACTATATAATAATAATTCCTACATTATTATTCGGTACTCAGGGAATTCCACTCACATCATTGTATGTATTATTACACCGTGGCTATGAATCAGTTTTATATTTATTATTTCCTTGGTATTATTCATATTAATTCAATTTTTTAGCATACTGACAGTAATCACAAGTGAAATTATGAAGAAAACTACAAAAAGAAATAGACCAGCAGTTGGAGTGATTAAATCAAGAAGAATACCAATAAGAAAAAATTATGTAAATTTCTCGTTCCCATCAGGTGATAGTGCACAGGTATATATATTCTGTTATTATAAATCCAAATAGGCAGGTGCAATACTATATTTCCTATATCTTTCCCATACAAATCACATTTATTTGTTCCTAATATTATGTGCCATGTTTGGTAGAATCTACTTCGGTTGTCATTATGTTAGTGATACAATATTTGGAGCTAGTTTGGGAATACTCTTTACTTTTCTCTATCATTTCATTAACCAAAATGTCCTTTTACCATTTTCCCAAGAAAGCTATCCATCCCTTTATTTATGGTTATCACAATTTAGTTGTGACTAATTAATTTACTTAATTTCGAATTTAATAGTTTTAATTATTAAAAATTTGTTCGTTTCAAATATTTAAAAAACAGTTATTTTGAATATGTTGAGAAAAGTAGAGAATTGGTCGAATAAAACACCACAAACTACTGATGAAATAATACAATGTGCAAAATGGATGCTGTATTTCTTTTCTATTTTACTCATTTGTAGTTTTTCTGGTAGATACTTTCAATTAATCGATTATCTTAAAGGTCCAAATGGAAATATTGTTAAACATTCACATTTCTATCTTGGATGCGCTTATTTAGTATATTTCTTAAATTATTGTATTATTTATAGGCTGTAGAGAATTGGAGAGATGCAAGTGACGAATTTACAATTATTGAAACTACATACAAAAAAGAAAATGTAAATGAAATACCTTTTATCTGGTGTTCACTAAATCTAAGATCTGAATGTAAATCACACATTCCTGGATCATACCCACAACAAGATAAAACAAAAATATTTGATTTAGGCGGTTCATTGACAAAAGCCAAATTTCTTCAAGCTCATGTTTACGAAGATTATTTCTTATGGAGAGAATTAATCCAAACATGTAAAGAAATATTAAATGATGAAAGTGAAAACGCTGAAGTACAAATAATGTTAGCTAATGCTTATGATGAGTTATTACAGTTTCCTAATGGAAATGGTATATATAATGAGTTATATAAACAAAAACAAACAAATTTACATTACAAATATTACACAGCTGTAAGCGCAATAAAAATAAAGAAATATGAATCTGCTTATAAATCCATCAACGATATATTAATCGTATTAAACGATGAAACTATCAATTCATCTGCAGATAAGACTTATATCAATGATTATTACTATTGTAGATCAAATATATGTCTTTTAGTTGGAGAAATTGATAATGCAATAAATGATATCAATAAAATTACATCAAATTATAATAACTATATCATTCAACCATTAGTTATTTCACATGAATCCATTAAGTATTTCAAATTATCAAATAATCTATTATCAGTAACAACAAATATATTAAAACAACTGATTAAATATTATCATTATATTATTATAACATATGGAAATCTTCCAATTGTATTGTTTTTAATGAGTTCTGTATATAAAGCATTAGGAAATATGAATAATTATAAAGTATCTTTACAACTCCTTAAGAAAACCTCAAAAACATTCTTAAAGGAATTTGTTGATCCTGAAAATGATTCTTGTTTGTTTGATATATATTTTGACCCATTTAATATAATTTGGTTACAAATTGATTTGATGGAAAAGATGTTTATTCATCAAATAGAAAGCAAAGTTCAATTCGCTGAGCATTTCTTTGAGAATGAAGTGAAAAGACAAAAAACAATGTCTATCTTTCATAATGATGAAAAGCATGTTGAATTGTATAGAATGACTAGAATATATTATGCTGAATCATTAAGAATCAACTCTAATAGTGACAAAGCCTTAGAAATAATTCAAGAAATATATGATGAAGAAACAATTAACCCATACGCTTCTTTAATAGAAGGACATATTAAAAGAGAGAGATTAGATTTTAATAAAGCTATAGAATGTTATACTTATTCATCAAGATCATTAAGAAGAAAGAAAATGGAGTTAGACATGTATGGAAATCCAAATGGTAATAAAACCAGTGAAATATATAATAAAGATAAGAATGTTAAGTATAAAAAGTGGTATAATGAACATTTACTTCAATATTCAATGTCGTGTTTAGCAGCTGCATTTAGAGTCAGTGGAAGAGATGTTGATAGTGATAATGTTATAGCAGAAGGAGAGAAATATTCAGAAAATAATAATTCAACTATTCATTTAGTATATCAAAAATGTGTGAATTTATTTAATCATGGAACTCCTGCTAAAATAGAAAAAGAATTAGAATTATTTATATTTATGATGAATCAAAGAGTAGAAGAAGGAAATGAAGATCATCAGCCAGCATTAATGTTTAAAAGTGGAATAAGAAATTGTGAATGTTCGTTTATGTTATGTTATCCTTTATTCTATAAAGAGTATATGAATAGATTAGATTTAAATGGTGAAACTGAAATATTAGTTGATAATTCTGATAGTAGTATTGAAGATCCAAATGAATTGTGGAAAGAAGCATATAAATCATTCTTTTTAGATGAATATTTCACTAGTTATTCATATATTGATAAATTGAAGAATAAATTTCCTAATTATGAGAATCAATTAGATCATTTATTGATTCAGATTAGAAGTAAAAAGTATAGAGATATTAATGATATGAAACCAAAAGATTTTGATGTTATTATTCAAGCTTCTGATTTGTTAGTGGAAAGATATAGAGAAACGAAAGATTATAACATTTCATTTGAATTGTTGTATTCTGATTTAAGTAAATCTTTGTTAGTATTTCCTGGACAAGTTGATGGAAGATGGGAAAGAGCTTTACTGTTGAAGAAATTTGAATTCTTCGATTTATCAAAACATGACATATTAACATGCATTGATCAAACTAAGAAAGAGTTAAAACTTGAAGGTTTGAAGTTAGAACAAGTAAAGAAGTTGAGATTAAGACTAATTACATTTCAAATTGAATTAGGTTTGAATTGCAGAAAATTAGGTGATTTAGCAAAGGCTATTACTTATTTTGGTGATGTAATAAAAGCTGATGCTACTGATCCATGTGCTAGGTCTCATAGAGCATTTACTTATGTTTTACAAGGTAATTATGGTTTAGCAATCTCTGATATAGAAGTATGTGTAAAATCGTGTGAAGATTCAACAAAATTAGTAGATGAAAGGTATGAACCATTTGTCAATAGCAGAATGAAATTGAAATATTATATCCAATTAGGTGCTTTGAATGCTTTTATTGGTAATTCATGTAAAATATTGTATGATACATATCATAATTGTGATTCTGTTTTTGATAAGACAATATTCCATCAAAATCTATTGAAATTACCAAGTAAATCTGATAGAGGAACAAATACAGTATTGAATCCATCAATTGATATTATTATCAATCAATATTACTTTCAAAAGGCATATTTCAATTTCCAAAAAGCTGAAGCTATTGATCCAAATTATCCAGATTTACATTATTTTGAAGGATTGATGTATTTGAAGTGTAATTTGATAGATGAAGCAATTGATGAGTTTTCAAGATGTATTGATTTAGATCCAAACCATTTTGAAAGTCTTTTTGCTAGAGGATCTTTATATATTTCTAAAAAAGAATACGGTAAAGCAATAACAGATTTAGATGATGCTTGTTCAAAGAATAATAAAATCAAAGGCATTCATACTGCTTTAGGATTGGTATATTTCTTCTTAGAAGATTATCAACAGAGTATTGAACATTTTGATGAAGCTTTAAAACAAAATCCTGGAGATTTAGATGCTTTATATTTATGTGGTTGTACTTTCTTAAAAATACACATTTTAGATAAAGCAATTGATTATTTTAATAAAGTATTAGAAAAAACACCAAAAGACACAGATGCTTATATGAAGAAAGGATTTGCACTTTCATTACAAAAGAAATATGTTGAAGCTTTAGATTGTTTCTCAGAATGTTTGAAATATATAAAGAATGATTTAACAATATATGAATATCATGCTCAATCATATTATTTGATGTTTGATATGAAACTAGCAATCGATGAATATACGACATTATTAGGTCAAAAATTCGATGATAATTTAAGTAATATAGCAGCTAATCGTGGTTTAACTTACAATACCCTTCGAGATTATAAGAAAGCGATGATGGATTATGAAACTGCAGTTCGAATGAATGATAAAAATCCATTTGCTCGATTATATCGTGCTTTAGGTTATATAAAAGATAAAGATTTAGAATCTGCTTTAAGTGATTTAGCCATAGCAGCTCCAGAATTAAAGAAAATAGCAGCAGCTGAATCTTATGAAAAGGAAATCCTAAACAGTTTATCAATAATCCATGAAACAGCAAATGGAGATCGAGAACAATTAAAACCTGATAATGTAGAAGATTATAAAGGTAAATTCTCAATAATTCATTTATCTCAAGTATATAATCTACTTGGATTACTTTATCAAGGTAATAATCAATATCAAAAAGCATTAGATAGTTTTAGTTACTGTGTAGAATTAGATCCCTCGAATTATGATGCAATATATAATAAAGGAGTGATTTATTATGAAACAAAAGATTATAAAAATGCATTAGAACAATTTCAAGAATGCGTAAATGCTCGACCTTTGTTTTTAGAAGCTGTAAGTAATTTGGGAGTATCTGAACTACAGAACAAGATGTTAGATAAAGCTCGAATGTCCTTTGTTCAAGCATTAGATATTTGTGAAGAAAATGAAATAAATTTAAAACTAAAATCGATGTTATATTATAATTTAGGAAATGTTTGTCGATTAAAAGAGAATTATGATGAAGCTATTGTGTATTTTAGTAAAGCATTAGAAATAACTCCTGATGATTATATAATCTACGAAAATCGAGGATGTTGTCATCATAGTAAATATCGAGTAAAGCAAGCCTTAGATGATTATAATAAAGCAATCGAATTACAAGAGAATAAAGTAAAAAGTGAAAGTGAAAATAACAAAGAAGTGAATGGTGGTGTATCAGCAGAATTATTAATGAATCGAGCTCAATTATATATATTTCAATTGAATTATTATAATGCTCTAGAAGACTTGAATGTAGTAATAAATACATGTGAAATCGAAGGAGATTATAGTGAAATCTATCAACATGCATTAAAATTATATAATTATTGTAAATATTGGGAATGGAGTTTAGCAGTAGGTTGTAAAGATTTCATTGCTGTAATGTCAATAATTCCTGGAATAAAGAATCTTTCTACAACAGAACCGAATCTTGATCCTGATATATTTCATCCTCCTAATTTATTAGATCCAACCAGTCATGAATCTAAATTTATAAGTGAAGCTTTATCATTATTAGAATCAGATGATAATTTATACAAATTCTTGACCTTGGCTGTTCATCATACAAAAACGATGGAATATGATAAATCTATAACTCCCTTATATCAAGCCTTGTATTTAGCTCCAATTGGAACTCAATTAAGACATATTCTAGGAATGTGGCTAAGTCGAATCGAAGAAATCTTTAATAATAATATCTTAAATGCAATCAACACTTTAACAAGTGTATTGAAAACTGAATGTCGATATATTGATGGTTTACCAGCTGGAGATGCTAATCGAGGTCCATTAAATCAATCTTTATCTCAATTATATACATATTTAGGAAATTTATTAGAATTAGAGAATAAGCCAGGAGAAGCCTTAAGATGTTATGAAGCTGGATTAGAACGAGATACTGAATATATCTTTTGTTTAATCAATTTATCTTACTTATTAATTAGAAATGGAAACTTCAAGCCTGCTTTAAATCATTTAGTGAAAGTATGTTTATTACAATCTCGAATCTTGAAAGAAGGAATTGATGAGAATGAATTGAAAGAAAGTGAAGAAAAGAATGAAATTGAAAAGAAAGAAAATGAAGAAGAAAAAGAAGAAAATAGAGAAAAAGAAAGTGAAAATAAGAAAAAGAATAAAGAGATAGAAGGAAGATGATAAAGAGCAAGAGAAACGTGAATTAGAAGAAGAAAGAAAGCGAGAAAAGGAAGAATCTAAATATGAAAATCATAAATTAACTGTGAGTAAAAAAGTCTATAAGTTGTATTTGATCTTACAAGAATATAATGGTTTAATGTGTGAAAGTACTTTAAATATTCAAGCGTTTAAGTCATGTTCAAGGAAAACTAGCTAGAGAAATGCAAGATTTGAAAAGTGCAATCGAAATCGCAGAAGATGATCATTATGATGATCGACATAAACCGTTGAGTAAAGAAATGAAGAAAACAATGAGAAAATATACAAAAGCAATAATGGAAAATGTATTTATAATTATTATATTTTATGAAATAGCCATCATCAGTAATAAATCCTGATGAAAATACGAAGAAACTACATGAAGAATTTGTGAATAACTATACAACCACTTCCAAAGTAATTCAAAAATCTTTACCATTCAATCAAGATATAATTCGAATGGATTTAGAGAATGATAATGGAAATAAAGAAATAAAGAATATCGAAAAAGTATTAGAAAGACATGATAGTAATCCCAAACCAATATTGAGAATTGAAGAAAAACCTCCCAAAATCTCCACTCCATTATCTAAACAAGCTCGAAATATCAGTATCAAGATTAAATGAAGAATAATTTTATTTATTTATTATTCTATTCAATATTTCTTTCTTTCCAAAATCCAAGCAATATTTAAAAGAATGTTATAATAGTTATTTTATATTCAAAAATATTTTTGAATATCTTCTCTTTTCTTCTTCTTTTAATCCATCTATTTTTATTCTTTTTATTGATGTAAATTCCTTTAGTAATAATTCCACTTTTGATTTATCTATTTTTTCTTTTACTGTTATTGATAGTTCTTCCAAATCTTTAAAGCATTTTTTATTCTCTTTTAGTAATTTCAATTCAGCTTCATTTAATTCATTTCCTAAAATATTTATCTCTTTTAATTTTCTATAATGCTTTAATTTTTTAATCAATATGTTTAAACCTTTTATTTTCATTCCAATATTTATAGAAATAATATAATTGCATTATTATAATACTTGATAGATCTAAAATATATGATTTATTAACAAATTTATCTAAATTTTTACATATTATTTCAATTCCTTCATCTCCAATGCTGTTATTATAAATAGAAATGTATCTAGCATCCTTTGGTAAAGATTCTGTTAATTCTCTCATTCCTATACAGCTGATATTATTATTAGCTAAGTCTAGTCTATCATAATCAATCTGTTTAATTAGTCTAATATGAGAGTCATTCAAATTTAAATCTATTCAATTACACATTTATATTTTATACTAGAAAAATCATATTTTCTATCATCTTTGTATTTTTTCTTTTTGATTAAATAATTCAAATAATATTCTAGTTCTTCATTTGTAGTGAAGGACAAATCCATTTCTATAAATGAATATATTTCATTTTCTAGTGATTTTGACAGAAGTGACTTTAGCCCATTCATTCTTATATTATTGCCATATAAATAAATAATTTTGCAATCTTTAATCCAATCAATTTTGTTTGTCAATAACATAGCACCTTCATCATCAATTGAGATATTGCTCAAATTCATTTTGTTATTATATATTATTTTCTCTATTTCGCTTAATAAGTATCTAAGTCCATTATTATCAACAGGATTAACTAACAAATGGATAATGAATATTAATATATACTATGAATGAAGAACTTCTCAATATAATCATTTTCTTTCACATAATTTATCAAATCTTTTATACCATCCTCATCAATGCTATTATCACTAATATCAAGGATAATTTTTCTATGAATAGTCTTTAAACCATCTAATAAATATCTCAGTCCAATAGAAGATAGTCCCATTCCTGAGCAATTCAACTCATTTTTATAAAATAGTAAATCTAAATGTGGAGATAACATTTTCATTCCTTCATCTCCTATCTCGTTTCCATGAAACTTTAATTGTAAATGAGAAAAAAAAGAAAGATTGGCAGTCAATATTTTTACACTTTTGGGTGATAATTTGTTATCTAAATATCTAATAAAAATATTAAGTAAATACTACTCAAATCTAACATTCTTATTCTTCCAAATTCATCCTTTTTTATAGAAATGAATAAAACGAACTGATTATCATCCATTTTTAAATAATTCATAACTACAATACCATTTCTACCTATTTTTACATTTTTCAATTTATCAATTTCTTTTTTATAAGTTCTATCATGAAGACAACAGGATATTTTCGATATAGGAAATTTTAAGAATAAGGCTTTTAATCCAGTTGAATGAACATTATAGTTGAATTCAATATCTATTCCTTGAAGATTTGGATATTTATATAATTCCTCTGATAATAGAATCATTGATTCGTCATTTAGTTTCATTTCATAAAGATTCAATTTACTCTTTCCATTGATTAATAAATGTAAATATGGAAGCAATAATCTGAAGCCTTTTGGACCAATCGGATTAACTATGCCAATGTATTGATAAAATGGAATAAAAAATACATATTAGATTAACATATTTTAATTTCATAAATGGAATAGATTTTACAAATGTTTCTATAAAATGATGAGTAAGATGACATCGTGATAAATCTAATTCTTGAAGATTTGATAATTGTGAAAACAATGATCCAAACAATGGTTGTTGATTAATCTTAATAATTAATTCTTTGTACATACTATAATAATCTAAACTAATTAAAAAGATTGCAAATATACAAAATTCCAGTTTTGTTGGATTAATTAGTTTTAATATTCTGAACAAATAATTAATTCCTTCTTCACAATAACAAAAACAGTCTGAATGAATTACAATTTTTTCTTTATAATATTTTTTATCAATAAGAAATATCATTCTATCTAAATAACACTTTCTATTCTTTTCACATTGATGAACAATTCGAAATTTCAACTTGTCTATTATTGAATAATCTTCATTGTATATGTTCATAATTAACAATATCCATAATACCCATTCATTTGGCTTTTTATTGTAAGAATTAACAAGAGAATCTCTTTTTCCTATTCAAATAGATTATTGTCAACTATAATATCTATACTCTTCCATTTATCATTATGAAGATAATATTCTAACGGATATGCACTTGGTGGAACAACTGAATAATCATTATTGAATAGTGTTTGTTTTCTTTCTTCGAATATCATTAATTCATTATCTTCATCTTTCAACACTCCTTCACCTATTTTTGTCATTTCTTTATTCAACTCTTTCAAATTTATTCTATCTCCACTTTTCACTATCAACATTCTTTCTATCATTCTTTTCATAACACCTTCACATCTTATAATATCTAAACAATACTGTATTCGCATCTCAAAATATTCTCTTTGGTTTTCATGATATTATTATCATCATTAAATGGTAATTTCTTACAAATCATCTCATATAATATACAACCAATTGACCAAATCACACTTCTTTCATTGCATTCCTAAACCATTTAACTCTTCTGGGCTTTTGAAGCAAATGTTATATATTCCCATATCTTCTTCTTTTCTTCAGTTCATGTCTAAGAATAAATCACATAACTTTAATTCACTATCTTCTTTCATATATGATGTTTGAACTCTTCAAATTATCAATCACTATATCATATTCATTCAATATCATTAATATATTACATATATTACATATAACATCACATATTTCTTCACTTGAGAATGCTTTATTTTTAATTACCTCCTCTAAATCTCTAAGATAATAATATCTTTCGTATATAATCATATTACACCCGATCACTTGTATTTGCGATGGAAATGTAAGAATTGAACCAACAATAAAGAGTGTACATCTGAGAATATTAATAATTTATTTGGCTTTTATTCCATGCCGCATTTATAGATTTTCACCATTCTAACATCATCATCATCTTCTAATACAATATTTAATTCATATTCACTCTTTTCAACTCTCTCTTTGATCTATTACATATATATCACATGCATACTTTCAATTTCTGTATTTTATATTTTAATATATCTTCTATATCGTGAATATTTAATGAATTGGACATTTATAAAAAATATAGCCGTTTTACTTTTGAATTTATTCTTTTTTATTATTCTGTCATTTCAATTACCATTTCAAGATTACCATATATTCACTATTACAATTCAAATGACACATTTTACAAGGATAAACAATTGATAAATAACATTTTGAACAGAATGAGGCTCTTTCATGGAATTTTAAAATCTTATTTTCTTTTACTCCATCCATATCCTTAATTTTAATCTTCTTAATATCACTTCTGCGATGGATTACAAAATCTTCTTTATTATCACTTTTTCCCACACTCTCCTTTCACTATAGTTAAATAGAATCTATTATATATTATACTTTTAAATCAGATAGTAAAATAGATGATAGTATATTATCAAAATCAGAATTTAAAAATTTCATTTTTTCTGTTTCAAAAAATATATTCGTTTATTGTTCAAACATTATCGAGCTTAAACTCGTCATTGAATTGAAAAAAATCTTATGCAAATCTTAGCCCTATTTGTTATTTGTATAAAAATAAATAATGATGTTATAGGTATATGCTTTTCATATTCATATGCTCAAAATTCTTTCAGTTATGACAATCCTAAGACAGATTATGTTGTTGGAAAAGCAATTACATCAAATCATCCTAATGTCACTACAGAAGGTGGAGAATTCTCCATTTCACCTTCATTAAGTAAAGGTTTATCTTTAGATTCAGCCACAGGTGTGATTAGTGGTACTCCGCAAGAACAATACCAAGCAAACTTTACTGTTACTTTCATGACATTAGATGGCTCTTCAATGAAAGCTTTTATTGAAATGAAAAGTATATATTTTGATTTATTTCTTTAGTTTGGGACGTTCCAACCACGTTGACTTGTGGACTAGTTAAATACATAATTTCAATAAATCAAACAGATTCTTTTACATGTAAAAGTGATAAAAAAGTAAAGACTTGGTCAATTAGTTTCAATCCAGCAAGTTCATATCCTATAACCATATCAAATGATGGAATACTGAAAATAAACAAACTATCACCTCCAGAAGATCCAATAACGTATATAGTTAATGTTATAATATTATTATAGTTTAACAATTAATGCTGAAAATCCAGCCGGTAAAAGTACAACTTCAACCACAATAATAATCTCAAGAGCTGATGAAATAATAAAACCTGGCTTAAATATAAAGGTAAATGATGTGAATAGTTTTAAATGTGGCTATGATTATTATATTCAGACAATTTATAACAGTTTAGAAACAACAATAGACAATTTAGATGGATTAGATGGAGAAGATGCTTATTCAATGTGGGATACTAAATTAGGTGGATTTTTATCAAGTCATAATGTTTTATATTGGAATTATACAATAGAAGGAGCATTATATGCTCCAGAAGATGGTTATTATAATTTTCGTTGTAATTCTGACTTTACAAGATATGATATATATTTTGATGATGAATATTACAGCTACATTAGTGACTATGGTTATTATAAATATGATTTTGATGATTATAGTTATCACATCACTCAATGTAGTGTATGGAAAGAATCAGAAAAAAATGAAGATAGATATTTTTCAGCTGGATATCATAAAATCAAAATAGTTGGTCATTATTCATTAAAACAAGATTTGTGTATTGGTTATAGTTGTAATGATATGGAAAGGAATGCTACTTATAAATTTTTATTAAAATGGGAACTTCCTAGTGAAACAGAAGAACAATCAATTCAATATTATCAATCTAAAGTTGAATATAATGTTGTTTCTTACTTAACATTTGATAGTCAATATTATACAATGCCTTTGAATTCTTATTTTGAGATTCCATTCAAAATTGAAAGAGGAAAAGCCTCAAAATGTATAACAGGAAATGATGCAGTTATAGCTGATCTTACAAACCATATATTAAAAGGACAAATTAATGTTGAAGGAAAGATACAATTAACAGTACAATGTTCAACTGAAACTTCCACAACCAATATGGTATTTGTATTTGTTGATATAGTTGATAAATATGTAAAAGGGATAGTTGCTTATTATCTTAAATCTGATCATTTTGATACAAATTGTTATAATCCTTATACTCCTTCAACTGAAGGTGTTAAAACTGAGATTATTCGATTAGAAGATGAGATAAACCAAGAATATAATCCAATCCAATCAATTTGGGATGGTTTAACTCCAAATTTTGCAAGTGAATTTGGAGTAAATTGGGAAGGATATTTAAAGATAGAAACAGCTGGAAATTACACATTCAATTTAACTTCAGTTCAAGGATCATGGTTATCTATCGATTTTGTAGAATTAATAAATAAAGGAGGAATTCATGATTGGAGTTCTAAAACAGTAACAAAATATTTGAGTGAAGGATATCACTTCATAAGAGTGAATTATATGAAGAATATTGGAGCAAGTGGAATAAAACTATCCTATAAGAATGAGTTGGATAGTAGTTACAAAAGTTTGGTTGGTAGCTTATATTTTGTTCCAAGAGGAGATTTTGAATATCGAGTTAGTTATGCAGTTTATATAGTAAATAATCGAATATCTGACAATATTCCTTATACTGAAGGAAATAAAGTAATAAGTGAATGTATATCTGAACCTAGTTTACCTCCTGGATTAGAACTATCTGGTTGTACAATTCGAGGAACACCAACAGCAGTTCAAGATGTAACATCGTATGTGATAAGTGGCAAATTAGAAGATGGTTCAACAGTAAACACAACCATATCTATAAAAGTGATAGGAGATGTGAAACCACAAGGATTGCATTTAACAGATTTAGATAATGGAGGAATAAGAGTTAATGAATTGAATCTGTTTATTGGAAATGAAAGTCATTTATTGATAAGTATTGACAATGGCGTGGTGATTTACTATGAATTACCAGTTGTTCCTGATGGATTTGATTATAACAAATATACAGGAAGTATAACAGCTGTTGCAACAGAATACATAACAAATTATGAATTAGAAATTCGAGCCTATTATTCAAATACTGAATTTGTAAGTACGAAAGTAATAACAAATGTAATAAGTGGATGTTCTGGTGAATATAAATCCACTTTTGCAAAAGTAGTTGATACAAGAAACCCAAGAAGACAGATTATATGTGATATTGAATATTTAAATGAAACAACTATTTTTTCTTATGCAATTCCTGAAGGATCACTTCCATTATACTTTCCTTCTGTATGCTTAATTCCTGGAGATTACAAATTTAGTGTAAATGATTTTGAATCAAGAGGTGGAACATATTTCTTGGATTTTTATACAGATGGAAAGATTGCTGAAAGAATTGAAGTAGAATACTATGATACTAGAATATTTAATATTAATACAATTCCAAAATCTCCAATTATGGATTTATCGAACCTAAAAGATGAAGAATTTTTTTTGAATCAAGAAATAACAATAAAACCGAATGTAGAATTAATAGAACATTGTGAAATTTCACCAGAATTACCTTCATTTTTACATTTCAATACAACAAATTGTGCAATAACAGGAATAGTAACAGCTGCATCACCAAAACAACTATATACAATAACAGCATCAAATGTAAATGGAGGAATTAACGGTTTTTTGAATTTGACATTTTTTGGTGAATCAATAGAAACAAAATGTTCAAAACAAGGTAAAACATCAATAAGTATTCATGTTAATGGAAGTAGAAGTACAAGTCCAGATGAATGGGGATTTAGTCTTTATAAAACATCTGAAATGGATAATGAGGATAAAATTTCATTAATTGAATTAAATGGAGTAAAGGAAGGATGGCTGAGTGAAAATATCTATAAATATGATTATTGTTTATCAAATGATGAATATACAGCAGTTTTTAGAGGAAGTTCTTCTTCATATTCAGGTTATGGTAATGGTTTTATTGATGTATTAGTTGATGGAATTCCAGTTGATAGAACATCATTAGGAAGTTATGTTTCAAAAAAAGAAAAGAATATTCATTCCACAAAAGATTATGATTATGATACAGAATGGGAAAATTCAATTCAATATGAAGATGGTTGGGATAATCCAAGTAGTGGACATTCAACATGGTCAAAATCTAAATTATCAGAAATTAACAAAGTATCTGGAAATGTGATTTATATAAGAAAGATAGACACATTTAGTGATTTAGATAAATACAATGGATTTGCTTTAAAAGTGAGTTATATAAGTGGAATATTAATAAAAGTGAATGGAAAAGAAATCTTTCGAAATAATTTACCAAATGGTGAAATATCTCCATCAACAATGGCAAATAATCGATATGATGGTTTAACTGATGAGGTGTTTATTCTTCCAATTCCTTGGTTAGAAGAAAATCCAGTTGAAATCTCAATCGAATTACACAAATTCAATGGAGAAACCAATTTCCCTGAAATAAGTTCATCTTTATTAAGAATAATTGGAAGTGAACAAGATTGTTTAATTCTTAACAAATATACTAAAAGAGTTACTGAAACAAATACAATAAATCAATATTTTCCTGCTGTTTATGGTTTTGATGAAAATCCAAAATCAGAATGGTATAATATTGAACCATTACCTGGTTGGGCAATAATGAGATATAAAGATCATTTTCATACATATTTCAATCAGTTTAGTATTAATGCATATTCTTCATATAATTCTGGTCCAAAAGACTTCACAGTTGAAGGATTATATAATTCAAAATGGAATTTGATTGGTAATTATACTGGTATAACTTACTCAGATAATTTGAAGAGAGTATTTACAAACTATAGTACATCTGTTATGTATTCAGCAATTAGATTCAATATAACAAAAACTACAAGTTCATCAGGTTATATTGATGTGTATGATATAAATTTCCATTTATGTCCATTACGATATTGTAAAGCAATAGAAGATATACCAGAAACAGTAACTGGAACAGAAATAACAATTGGATGTAAAACATCTGGAGTTTCAGGAAATCGAACATTTTATTGTAATAATGATAAATCTTGGAATGAAATTGAAAATACTTGTAATGAAACTCCAGTTTTAATGTATAAAGAATCATCTTATACATTCAAAGCAGGTAGTTTTTATGAAAATGTTAGATTATTCACAGTTTCAGGAAAAGATATATTCTATTCAATGACAAGTGAAGTAAGTGGTATGAGAATAGATAATTCAACTGGTTTAATATCTGGTCAACCATATATTGAACAATCTTCTAAACCAGTTTATTTCAAAGCCAGTAATCCATATTCAGGTGGTGATGGTTTAACAATTGATATACCAATAACTATATTACCTTCGAATATTCCAATTAGAATCTGGAGTAATGAATCAGTGATATTAGATGCTGGTAAAGAATATAAAGAATTGAAATTATTTCATGTGATAGGTGAAAATATTGAATATAAAGTAGATAAATTACCAAAAGGATTGAGTTTAGATAAAAGTAGTGGTATAATAAAAGGTATGACAATAGAAGAAACTTCAATGAGAAGTAAATTTACTGCTTCAAATAAAGTTGATTATGTTGATATGACAATTGAACTGAATGTGACATTACCAATCAAACCAAATAATATAAAATATGAAAAAGAAGTAACAATGATATTTGGGGTGAGTTATAAAGATCTACAACCTTACCAATGTTTAGCTAAAACAATCTTATATTCAATTGAACCAACATTACCAGATGGATTGAAATTAGATGAAAATAGTGGAATAATAAGTGGAAAAGTGAATACTGAACCACCAAGTAGTAAATCATATACATTCAAATGTTACAATGAAAATGGTGAAATATCTAATCCAATCACAATAAATGATCGAAGAATCTGTTAGAACCAGTAATAATTGAACATTTTGACAGTATAACAATCGAAGGTGGAAAAGAATATGAAGAAATAAAGTTGGGTAGAGTGACAGGAAAGAATTTAGTTTATTCAATAATACCTAATCTTCCATCCTCGACATTGAAATTTGATTCATCTAGTGGAAGAATAAGTGGATATATAACAAGTAGTTTTAATTCAGTAAATACCACAATCTTAATAAGTGGAAGTGGAAAACAAGTTTCATTTACATTCATGTTAATATCATCAATTCCAACTAATCCTGTTATTATTCCATCAAGTAAAGTGCCAAGTATAAAATTCAAATTTGGTGAAGCAATAAAATCAATTTATTTATTTATTGCAGTTGGAACAAATCTTGAAATTTCAGTAAATCCTGAATTACCTAAAGGCTTATCATTAGATTCAAAATCTGGAGAAATATATGGATTACCATCAGAATATGCAGAAAAAACAAAATATACATTTACAATTCGAAATCCTCCATCCGTTCAAATTCAAACTGTAGAAGTAGAAATAGAATTTGAAGCAATATATTGTGAATCTGATTCTGGATTTCCAAGAACTCCAGCTGAGAAAGGAGGAAAAGAAGTATCAATAAAATGTGGAGGAGCAGATAGTGGAATGAAGAGAAGAAAATGTTTATTAACAGATGAGAATAAAGGTGTTTGGGGTAAGATTGATGAAAGTGAATGTGAAACAAGTAGTGGAGCAATAGCTGGAATAGCAGTAGGATCAGTAGCAGCTGGTTTAATTGTGATATTAGTGGTAGTATTCTGTTTATTAAGAACAGGAATATTTAGAAAAAGAGCAAGATCTCAATCTTCATTAAAAAGAATATCAATATCAGAAAAACAAGTTGAAGGAGTTCGAATATAGAATTACTTTTAATGCTCATATTATCGAAATATATTATTACTGTATGTTTATATTGAATGAAAAATAATAAACTACTCATCATTTAAACCAATTTTTACTTTTCATCTTTTCTTTCATAATATTTATTCGCTATATTGTTTTTAGTTTTAAAATATCAAAATTATTATAATCAAATGAAAATATATTATATTATTACTACATTCTTTTTAATTATTTCATTCACTCAAATGATGAGGTTTCTTATCAGCAAAATTAGGAATTTCATTGTATGTATTATATAAACTGAATAAACAATGCAAAGCCTCAACCACACTAGTATTCTTAGCATTTTTATCATAAACTGGAATATCAAGAATTGCACATACTAATCGACTATATTCATTCAATGAAAAATCGATATCACTACCTGGAAATTGAACATCATTCAAGCTTTCTTCAAACTCAGGTGACCATTGTTCCATTAGTGTTTCTATATCAGGCATTGTTTTACTGTAATGAACTTGAACAGGAGGTTTTGTTTTATGTAATTCTTCTACTGAATCTATCCATTGTTGTATTCTTTCAGGATTCTTTTCTGCATTTTCTATACTTCGAATCTATCAATATAATAATAATAATAATAATATTAAATACAGTAATTGGATCCATATTCTTCTTCTTACTAATTGCTCTTAATTGTAATTCTAATACAGTCGAATCTGTTTGAATTGTGGCTGGTTCATCTAATTGTGTCAAGCCCAAACCATCAGATTTACCATCAGGACGAGGTACTTTTATAAATGTATCAATTTCACCAATACAAGGAACATATTCTGGCAAGAAACATTTTAATTTTGTATCTAAATTTACTTCTTGAGGTTTGAATTGTTCGATATAATGGAATAACTCTTTTACTTCTTTGTTTACGTTCAAATGTGCATAATCATTAGCATTATAACCAGTAGAGGGAGTTGCATGTGGTAAACTCATGCTTACATCATCACTCATATCATAATCTCCTGATCTACTCATATCTTGTTGTTGTTGTTGTTGCTGCTGTTGTTGGAATCTTTGTGCTTGTTGGAATGGATCTTGTTGTGATTGACGAGTGTCTGTACCTGGTATTTCTCTTGGATCTTGTCGATATTCATTACTTTCTTCTCCATAATCTGGAGGTGGACTGTCCACAACTATTATAATAATATAATCAATATAAATATATACATGGCTTCTCTTTAGTCTGTGTTGTTGATCGAGATGCTTGTGATGTCATTGTTGATCCTTTTGGTGGGGTTGCTATTGATTGGGCTGTTTGACTAATTTCTACTGTTTCATCATATGATCTATTCAAAGGCTGGCTGGTTGGTTGTTGTGAAGGACCACCTCCTGGTGCACCTGGTCTTGGTCCTGTAACTCCAAGCAAATTACTGTCAAGACTAACAAATATAATACGCTTGAACATACCTAGTTCCTAAAGTATCATCAATCTCATAAGCTTCATCATAGTTTTGGTTATCTACTCTTTTAACATTACCATCTTCTTTTGATTCTGGTCCCTATACACAATTTAATGGAATTTTTGAACTATACTATAATATCGTTTTCTATATGAGTCTTAGATTCTTCATACTCTCCACTTGTATCAGCTATTAATAAAATAGATATATCACTAATATATACGTGTAGCAGGTTGCATAAATATGAATAACGATTTTGAAAAGTTTGAATTTCAAGCTGAAGTTTGATTTTTTAAATACACAAAAAACAGATGTATTAGAGTGTATTTTGTGTATTTTCCTAAAAATCAATCCAGCGAAAGAATATAATCAACAAACATACACAAATCAAATCAATAAATAACATACTTAAAAAATTATTGATTTCTTATGATCTCTTTTTATAAATTCTTCAACACTGTGTGTATTTGAGAGATGTTTATTAAATTTACACAATTCATTGAATTTTTTATGGCATTCTATTGGAATATAAATTATATAAAGGAAAATACTTGATATTGGACAAGTGAATGAATTTCCTAAATGTTTCTCCTTTAGATGTTTCTCCATTTTACCTTTTGCTATTCATATAAATATTAATAATAAATATACTAATAATAGAACAACAATAACAAATTGGACATAATTTATATCTTTTCTTTTTATCATTTGTTCTTATCACTAAATTCTTATTTTTGCATTTTCTTCTTTGATAATATCTACATTTAAATAACACTTTCCAGTTATGACTTTGTATATTATGATCACATTGAATTCTTTTATTCCTACCCCACTCATTGAATGATAAACACTTCCACAAGGCATTATTATTTGATATTTCATATAACTTATGAGAAACTAATGACAAATTACATACATCTTTTACATTCAAATATTCAAATATAGAATGTAATACAATGAATGGTAATTTACTAAACTCTATATTTTCATATTTCTCATTTGAATGATTTAAATTATTATTCTCTTTTCCTATGAAATCAAAATGAATTACTTTGTTGATTATCTCCATATGTGATGAAATATCACTAATTATTTCTTGTCTAAACAGTGATGGGATATAGTAAATCTCTTTTCCATTTATTTCAAACAGAGTGGAGATATGTGGAGGTAAATTTATCGAAGAAAAGAGATTATCATAAATATAACATGGTAAGGTTGATATATTGTTTCTATTCAAATATTCTCTTTCTTTATAATACTCTTTCAATAATTCAATATAATTTGAGAGGATTGTATATGGTAAAAGCATTAAATACGGATATCTATAGTATTTATTAATTATTTTATATAATTTATTTGCATCTTTATTATAAAGATAATCTATATAACATAAAAAAACCAATAGAATTATACCAAAATTATTTATGATCAACAAACCAATGATTTGATATAGACAAATAAATACTTTAATATTATCTTCTACAACAATAAATTAATAAATATAATATAATATAATATATATATATATATATATACTATTATATATTTCATGTGGAAAAATTTCTCCAACAAAATTATGTAAATGTTTTAATAAAACACTATCAATCACATTCTCTAAATATAAATGTGTAAAATTATTCAAACTCATTACTAACCAATAGATATGAGTAATTGAATAAATTGTTAATTCTTTAGTTTGAATAAATGATAGATTGTTTATTTGATGTAATAATAAAGGACTATATATGTTAATACACCATAGTTCTAAGTAATAAACAGGTGTTGATAGTGGAGTGTTTGTTATTATATTTTTAAAGTAAAATTCTATAAAATTTATAAATTCTGTGAATGAATGTTTTGATCCTAATATTCTAAATGATCTAATCCATTTCATTACATTATAGAGGAATATATCTAATCTTTCTAGATTTACATCGGAATATATATCACAATCATATGATACAATATAAAATGTTTGGTTTAATACAGTTTGATAAAATGAAGGTTTTTTAACTAGGAATTGAGAGAAGATTTGAAGAAATTGAGATAAATTAAATGCTATATTTCTGATATAAGCATCAATTATTATTGAATATGATTGTGTTACTATTTGTGATACAACTAAAGGGTAAGAATCACAGTAACTAACAAATGATCTAAAATTTTATAATTATATAATTATACTTCAGAAAATCCTCTTTTGTTGATTTTTCTAGAAATCCAAGAGAAAACAGAGATACTGTGAATGTATGTGGATCTAATCTGTTCTTTTCTATCAACTTTTTCACTTTACATTCACTAGTATATGAAGATAAGACTTTACTAAGTATTTCTGCAGCGATTTGAACATTCTCTTCAAATGAATTTGAAGTATTATATCTAAAAAGATAAAATAAACGGGTATAATACTTTATTATCACCATTATATTATTATTATATAACTCGTTAAGGTAGAAACAAAGAAAATGAAAAAGTACCCGAATACAGATAATTTCAAACCGAATATATTTATTATTTCTTATATTTCTGCTTACTATTTACAATACACCATTATTAATATCAAGTTATATTATGTAAATGAAATCACAAACAATAAACAAAATATAAATATAGCTCATTAATTTAAATATATAAATGTTAATTAATCTATTTATAAAGATGCATATGCTAGACATTTATCATACTTATCTATCTGTAGCTTTCCCATCCTAGGTCCTTCAGTAATCTTTGGTGTATCTGGTTTTACCTCTTCTTTTTTCACTTCAATATTATTATTTTCATTTCTTATTCTTCTTAATCTTGGATATAATCTTTTATTACTTTCTTCTTCTGGAGTCTTCGCTACTTCAGTTTTATTCTCTTCTTTTTTCTCTTCTTTGTTTCTAATACGTCTTATTCTTCTTGATTTTGAATATAATCTTCTTATCTTATTCCTTCTTGTTCTAAAACATTTAACTCTCTGACTTCCCCATATTCTATTTCCTAAGCCATACATCGATGTATTTAAACGGCCAGTTGAATATTCTTCTGGATTTGGAAAGTTATAAATATTATCTTTATATCTAAATAATACTGTAGGAATATCACATTGATCATAGGATGAATAACTTAAGATCAAATCATCACCTGATAATGTATAAGGAATTATATATCTCCAAGTATAATATTCATATTGTGGTTGAAAGAAATTAGTACCATACAAAACAGAAGTAATTTCATAGTTATATTCTTCACCATTATATTTAATTGAACCAGAACCTCTTCCTCTAAATGAATAACCATCAATACCAACAATTTTACCATTATCAGATTTAATTATTTCTTCAAGTGCTTGAACATATTTAGGATTCCATATTTGATCATCATCTAAGAACATCAAATATTTAGCTTGAGATAATATTGGTAGTAGTCTGCTTAAGAAAAAGACAGAATTCCAATTTGTACACCAAACATAAATCAATGTGATTTGACCCTTGGAAGGTCTTATCAATTCATCTTCTAAAGTAAAAGGGAAATGAGTATTAAACATATAATTCTGTATTGCTATCACTTCATTCACATTTTTATATTGTTTGATTATTTCAATTTGTCTCCTAATATTATCTCTTCTGTATAATCTTAATAATACTGATAGAAAATCATTATCATGTGATTCAAAACACTTTATAATTGGCTCATCTTTATATTTTTCACTGATTTCATTCATTGGCAATGTGGTTATATCATCTAAATTCTTCTTTACGAAATCATAACCAATATACATCCATAAATATCTTAGCATATGTAATACAAATACTTGAACATTTATTGCATCTGAGTTATACACTTTCTTTGATTCTGGACTTAAAATTGTGTTGTAATCTAATTCAAACACATCTTCACTAAACGATTTAACTCTAATAAACAATATTTCATCACTCTGAGGCATAAAATAATGAGATATTAACAGTGTAAGAAGTGTTGAATCTGAATATATGTACCTGATAATATATATATTTACATATTTTGAATCTAAATTGACCGACTTTGTATTTGGCACAACTACATACAGCTTTGGGCAGAAAGAGAAGATCTTATTCTTGTTTGAGTTAAGAAAATCCAATAAATTATCAGTATCTGCTATAGGAAATTCTTTAGCTGTATTTAACAAACACACTTCATACTGTTTCACTCTATTAGTCAGTAGAGTATAATTGTGTGTTAGTTTTCTAGGTCGATATGTGTAAGAATCAAATTTGGATGCAAATGAAAATATCTTAATTAAGAAAACGACAAGGAGAATAAGGATAGAGCAAAATGATAGTAAATATAGTCGTTTCATTTCTTATTTTTTTTGTTTATCCGTTAGTTATTTCATTCAACAAAAACATTATTCAATATCACATTTCAAAACCAACACCAAAAAAATAAAAAACAGAATAAACCACAAAAGAATAAATGATTGAGAATATTCACCAAAACGCATACCAACCAATAAATGCTTGAGCCAAGTTACTACTAGCAGTAGCTTGATCAATTAAACAACTAATTTGATTTTTAACATCCTTTTGAACAGGTGAAATATCTAATCCAGTCAATTTATCTTTAACTCTCTTCAATACTTTCACAGCAACTTTATCAACCAATTGAGGAGAACAGCCAATAGCATCTTCCAGATCATAATTCGTATATGATACAGACAATCTTCTACTACTACTAGAATTAGAATTAGTTGTAATAGTTGAACTATCTTGTGAATCACCAAACACAATTCCATCTCTATTATCATAATAATCATTATTATTTCCATTATTTTCTACTCCTCCTTCAGTATCATTATCATCATCATCATCTTCTTCAAATTCATTATAATGTGGTTTCTTTACTAATCTCCAGTTAATCAAAGGATCATATATAAATGCTTCTAATAATGCCAATAATGATTCTCTATTGTGATTGGTTCTTATTACATTCATTACTCTTTCACAGGTATATCTAAATGTCCCTTCTATACTACATAATTCCATAGCGTTAATTAATAATCGGGTTAATCGAAATGGAACTTTTTCTGGAAATTTCTCTCTATGCATAGCCGTTTCAAAACAATCACCAAAATCAATGTGACATATTTTACCTGTACTTCTATTAATCATTAAATTAGACAAATGTCTATCACCAATACCAATTATATAACCCACAACACTCATCACAGCTAAACTTCTAACATATAAAGATCTTTTTTCACACCAAATATCAGTATTTTCACTTTGCAACCACAAAATATTGGCTAATTCCATTCCATTCGTTACTTTTTGTGCTGTTTCAAATGCTTCAATTTGTTGTATTAATGTACTACTGTTATATTCAGGACAAATAGATAATAATTCAATATGTTCAACATTTATTTTAACATTATGTTTCATACGATAATGACATATTAATGAATGTAAAGTGTCATGATTAGATAACCATTCTAAAATACCAACAGTACAACTAAGTGGAGTACAACTGTATCTGTGTATTGATAAACTATTATCAGCTGTTTCTCTTTTTGTTTTTAATATTACATTCACCAAGCCAAAAGCTTGCATTATTCTTTCATCTTGTCTCAAATCTTCATTTCCTTTTAACATGAATGTATATACTTTTCCATTACTTCCTATTAATTGGATTTTTCTTGGTTTTTCTTTACTATGAATTACTTGAATAGTTGGGCAGAATTTCTTGATATAAACTTCTTCTTTTATATCACAGAATGTGATTGGTATTAGTAATAACAAGTCTTTTGCATCATATAAGTAAGGAGATAATGATTTCAATTCATATTGATTTATACTATATGTCTTTTCTTTTATATCTTTCAGAAGAATACTAAATCTACTAGAAATTGCTTCAAATTCACTAACTTGTAATCTAACTTTAAAATAAGTAAATTGCTTAAAAATATCCTGTAATTCATCATTATACATATTGTAGAAATCAGTTTCTATTTGTCTATCAGGTAAAGCACTATAAACTGTATAGAATGATTCAACACTCTCAATAAATGAAGGATAATCACCTTTATAACCAGCTCTTAATCCCTTTTCTATATAAGATATGAAATATTCATTGATGGTAATAGCTACTTTTAATAGTTCTTTTACTACATATATTGCTTGTTGATATAACAGAGTATGTCTTGATTTCATTCTTAATGTCAAAGCATCAAATAATGTCTTTTTTTCTTGTTGTTGTTGAGTATGTAAATTTGATGATAAATATACACTTAATGGGTAGAAAATAGCTTGTGGATATTCATCAACGATATGTTCTAATAGACTTGTCAAAATGGACGAAACTAATTTACCATCAACACACATTCTTGCTGTTAATTGTGGTATTACTTTCAACCATAAATCTAAAGAGACAGTATCAATATTAGACTTTAATATATCATAAACTGTACTTTGTTCTCCATATTTAAACCATAAGGAGATTAACTTCAATATATCTTGAATACTTGAAGCATCATCACTATGAGTGGACAAATGTAAGGTTTGACAAATACTAACAATGGCTCGAGATGCTAATTCTGGAATTGAGAGATGAATATTTGCATTTCCTTTCATTACATACTGATATTGGTCTAAACAGTTGTAATACAATAAACCTAATTGATGAAAGGCTTTTCTGTTGGTTTTATCCAGATTTGTTGCTTCTAATGAATAATCTAACAGTTTTTTTATATTCTCTTGGGTTAAAGTTGGTAAGTTCCATTGAACATAACACAAATAGCACATAATTTTCACATCTTTATACTGTTCTATATCTATTGATTTGATTAAATCCTCAAGCCCAAGACAAGCCTGGACTTTATTACCAATATGATAATCATACTTACATCTTGTATAACTGATTTTGGGGTGTAATGTTCGGATATTTTTTGACTCACCACTTAAACAATCTAAAGCTCTACCAGCTAAAATAGTATGATTTTCTTTCAAACAATGATTAACAAAGTTAATCCAATCTTCATAATTCTCTTCTACTTTTAATATACTTGATCTAAATATTAATGTTAAATAATGAAGTTCAGGGTTTGAACAATATTCGTCAAATCTTCTACTCCAAATTTTTGATAATTTTCTTTTCTTTTCATTAATCATTTCATTGGTTATTGATAGATCCGTTTCACTTTTTTGTATATATCTTTTATATTCAATCATCTCTTGAGATTCTGCTAAGTTAATAATTGGAGCTAAAGATCTAAATAATTGATTATAACTATCAGAGTTCAACAAAACAACAGATAAAAATCGAGATTTGGTTGATTTTAATATATCATTAGCTTTATCGTAATTGCCATTCAATATTTCAATCATTACTTTCAATAATGCATTTCTTGTAGAATTTACTTCAAACTTATTACAAAATTCAGAAGCTTTAATCAGATTATTGTTATATAAATAAGCTAATGTAATATCAGGATATAAATTCTTCAATATTTCATATTCTTTAGCTGATTTGGCTTGATAATCTTGGATATTATTCACTAATGGCATCATCTCATGATATTCACCTCTTCCAAAGTAACAGTGTATTTTTCCTGATATAACTTCGAGTGAATTTGGCTCTGTACTTTTTTCATATATATCTAATGCATCAGACCATCTTCCTAACTGTTCACACCATTCTGCTCCTACATCAATGGGTAAATGACTTTTCTTTTTGATTATATCTATTATTCCAGTCTATTTCATAATAATAATAATAATAAAATATGTATTTTTATACAGCAGCATCACGATAATGTAATGATGTATATAACTTGATTAACTCATCAATATTCTTTGAATCTTTTCTGAATGCAGCTTCTGATGCTCTTAATGATTTACTAAATGATTCACATTGGATTGATGTTTGTGTTAATAACGATGTTTCAATGTCCAAAGTCTATTATTCAATATATATATATATATATATATATATATATATTATACAAGTTCATGTCTATCAAAGTATTCACAAAGTGATAATACACATTCCAATATCTCAACAGGAACATTTGGTTGAACAATTACAGTCTTTAAATAACTAGCAAATAACTTCTTATCATTATCACTTAAACAATCCCAACAGGAACTAACAGCATAATTAAATAATTCTTTTAATAAAGGAAAATGTGTTATGGAACTACACAATCTAAATATGTTACAGGGAGAATATTTTAAAAATGAACTGACTAGTTTGTGATACCAATCCAAATATAAATCCTAAATAACATATTAGATAATAATAATAATATATATATATATATACAGATGTTGATTTAATTGGACAAATCCAACATTGTTTAAACTCTTCCAATTGATTAATTCTATCTTCAATAACACATATTTGTTGAGTATCTGTAAAAGGATTAATCAAATTTCCATTGGTAATTGTATTAGCAACAGTAGTTGCAGAAGATGTAGTAGAAGAAAGTGTATTATTGTATATATAATATGTATTGTTATTATTAGAAAAATATCTACTATTTTCCCACTTTAATGGTTCTAATTGAGGTAGTGGTTTTTGAAATATCAATATATTCACATAATTCTGATAATTGTAAGCTTCAATATTACATTCCACTAACACTCTTTCTATTGTATTAATAAAGCAATTAAAATCTTCTCTTAAAATCAACAACAAGTTACACAATATTTTAGTAACATAATCTACTACAGGTTTTACAGAACGATATTTCTTTAAAATGTACAAACAATTATTAACAATCAATTGACCATGTAAATACACAGAATTATCATGAGTTAAATTATCAATACACTTAAGACACTGTATTTTAAGTATTAATGAACAATCTTCACTATTAAAGACATGAAATAATGCATTTAGAATTGATGTATTATGTCTGAAAAGAAAATGACAAATTGGTTCAACTGTTGCTAATACTTGATTTATTTTTTCATAATTGTTTGGATTTACATCTGATAATACAGTTAATGTCAATAAATCAATCTGTGGGACAAATGTCCTGATATTACAATGTAATAAACATATCATTTCATCTATTAAAGACAAACAGATTTGTAAATGTATATTCCAATATCTTTGTATAATTTTCATTACTTCTGGTAGGAATGGAATGAAATGAGATTTGAATTCTGGAAATAGACTCTTCAAAAAGTGTAAAAGTACAACTGTTTTCTGTGACGATTCATTAAATAATGAAAATAAAACGGATAACATTTCAGAAACTAATGGGATTGACATTTTTGACTGTATTATATTTCTAAAAATAGATTTCAAAATATCCAATATATCTTTAAACAAATTCTCCAATGAACTATCTTTCAATATATTGATTAACTTGTGAATTACAACTTCAGCATATACTTCATAACTTAATATATTTTCACCAATAAAACTAAATCTATCTTCACTGATTCTATTTATTTCTTCTTCTTCATTATTATTATTATTGTCATTATCACTGTTATTATAATATTGATTATATCTACTGTTATTCTTATTCTTATTATTCTTACTTTTAATCTTCTTCACTTTATTATCATTTGATTTAATGAGTAACGGATCAACTCTGTCGTAATTTTGTACACCAACTACACCAATACTACCAATCAAATCTAAGGCTTGGATTCTAATATCTTGATTTAATTGGTCATTACCAGATATATATATTAATATTGAATATAACTGTGGATGTTCAAAATAAGGTTCTACTGCTATTCCTTGGATTTGATATAATAATTTGATTAATCGAATTGATTCTTTAAGTGTTTCATAATTGATTTGTTGTTCTAAATATTTGATTAAATATACGACTAATTTATCGTATAATTCTTTATCTATGTAATTTAAGTTGAGTAAATCTTCAATTACCTTTAATATCAATACAATTGAACTTTCTATATTATAAATATAATTATAATATATAATAATATACTTCTTTGACATGATTCTAATTGGTTTAACATTAAATTAAATATCACATGATAATAAGGATGAAACATATGTGAATCAAAATGTAATATTTCACTTATTAATTGATATTGAGAATCATAATCATGGCCTTTAATAGTACAACTAATCTCATTGAATAACTGTAATAATAACTTTCGAATTGGTAAGATAATAACTTTGGGGTTTAATGGTAAAAGAGGACCTAATATCTTCAAACCTTTTAAACGAATGGAATAATTTGTATCACTGAGAGTTTGAGCTATTGTTATAGCAATTTCAGACTATAATATATATATATATAAATATACTTGAATTAGATATGTTTGTAGTTCAATCTTTGTTAAGTAATCTAACAATATATATCTATTATCACCATCATAATCTGTTACAATCAGTGGTAATAACTGTTGAATTATACCAAAATTATTACACAAACAATTCGTTTCTGACAGTTTATGAGATGAATCATAGATTATTAACTATATATATATATTATAAATAATTGATTATTATATACTTTTAGAATAACTAAACATGCCAATTGCCTTACTTTCCAATCAGGATCATTTATATATTTCATTCCAATTTGAATATATTTATTAGAATCAATAGTATGAAATGAATATTGAAATAAAATATTCAAACAATTCAATATATCACTTCTACTAATCTTTTCTTTTGGTTTTAAAATTTTATACTTTTTAAATTTAAATATACTGATTATTGATTTAACAGATGGATCTTTCTGTACTTCCAACATTATTGATATCTTTTTAAGTATATGATTTTCTATATTTTTAGTGATTAAATGATAATGATCACTTATATCTGAGAATGTCTGAATAAGGTCTGTGGTTAGATTGAGTTTAAATAATTCTGGGACTAACCTATGTATATAATTACCAACTCTATCTGATTTACACTTAGTGAAATTAGAAATTGATTGAAAAACAACACTTATATTATCTTTATTCTGATTCTTAATTATATTCATAAATAAATCGAAGATATAATTTACTAAGATAATTATTCTTCCATCTTTTAATCGTAAAGGAGAATCAACTAGTTGTGGTGGTACTACGTTGGATAGTTTTGAAAAACTGATGAATACACAGGATGGATTACGTCCAGAAGATACAAGATAAGTATAATATATCAATAAACTATAAATAAATAAATAAAAATATGAAAAATAATTATATACAAATCGTTAAAGTATTTTGTAAATGATTCAGCTCTCAATTCTGCTAATGTTGGTGCTAATTCTATTAATGTTTGAGTAATTATATAATTCTTATGGGTTTTAAATTTTAAAAGTTTATTGCATATTTCATCATATCGAGGAAGAAGAAAACTTAATTTTTTCTCGATTAAACTTTTCCATATGATTAAACCAGCATGTATATTCTCATATATATTTGTGTTTACCAAATTGGAAGCTTGATTATCCAAATCATAACATAGCTTAAGGTTATTATCGTAATAATCTGTATGAGTCATTAAATTAAGACACTCTGAGAGTGTATCGCCAGCTAATGTTCTTATTTGTACCTATTTATATAAACATAACATTATATATATTCATACATTGTTATCTTTGAGTGGATTATATAGATTTTTGAATACTTGTTCTATATACTTTGAAAATGTGTTAGGACATGAATTTACATATGTTTGTAGTAGACACAATGCATTTATTCGTTTGGTTTTCTCATAGTTCTCGTTTAATTGTTCAATCACTTTTGGAATTGCTTGTTCAATAAAATCTGAATTCTCTGCATTTATCCTTTTTATTAGTTTACCATATGTCTATTTATAATTATGATAAAAACAAGTGTATTTATACTTTACAAGAAAACCTCAACATTTCATCTATTCCACTTTCTGAATAATGATTATCTATCACTGGTTTAATATAATTTGCGTATTGTAATATAGTGTCTTGATCGCAACACCGATATAGCTCATTAATAGATTTAACAGCGAAATATTGATCAGATATTTTTGTACTTTTTATATTACTTAATATCCAATTAGATATATCACTCATTAGTTGTTTTAATTCTTCTTGACTTGACAGTGAGAGTGATTGCTCCACATAATTTTTGAGCTTTTTCAATCCGGATGTTTTTATTTCACTGTCATTCGATGTTAACTCATCATAAAATGGCAATAATAAATCCATTCAATTAATTTATAAAATTCTATTCGTTTCAAATGTGTAACTGACTATATTTCTTTCTTTTCAACAGGTAGGAAATCAAATCTCATTTGATAAAATAGATGAATTATGATCAATATATACACAAATACAAAAAAAAAAGATAAATAAATATAATTAGAGTAATTTAAAACCATTTCCGTTTACATTATATATAATAAGCACCTTCCCTTCATTTTGTAATTGCACAAAGAATTTCTTTACTATATCATCTGGGAAATGATAAATAGCTAAAAGAATTAACAAATACAATATACGACATAATGGAGAAGAAATGAGAGTTTGAAAGGTATCTACTTTAATATTATTAGATTTAAGATATTCCAATAACTGCTTTATAATTTCATTCTTCGGAGCAGGAAGTAAGAATATTGAATCTTTTGATGTGGAGTTAATATATTCACAATTACCTATATATTATAATTCTATTACTTTTTTTAATAATCATACCACTATCAAATAGATATTGAAATATTGCTTTTCTAGATTCTTCATCTAAACTTCCTAACAATTTATTATGCTAAATAATACTATTAATTTTTGGATTGCTAAAAGGAGGATATGATTTTAAATCTATTACAAATTGCTTGCTTTGCTGTAGATTACAAAGAATGTATTGCTTCCATAATTCTAGCTGTTTCTTCCTAGTATTTTCTTCTAGCTGTATACTACATAAATATTAAGTAGTGAATATACGTATAAAATGGAGCAAAGTCAATGAAATCGGCAAAAGAAGACATTCTAGGCTTGATAGGTTTGACAATTAAAAAATCAAATTATGAAGAAATTAGAAGAAGCATTGTATGAATTAAAAGGTTTTGAAAATCCAAAAGTTCAACTCGAACAATATCCAACATCAGCTCATTTAGCAGCGTGTGTTGTTTATACCATGTATCAACAAGGTGATATTGAAGATAAAAGAGTTGGAGATTTTGGATGTGGAACAGGCATTTTATCAATTGCATCTTCATTGATGGGTGCAGCGTATTTTATTGACTATCTTTATGAAATAGATACACATGTGGTTTTGATATTGATGATGATGCTCTATTACTTGCACAAGAGAATATTAACAATTATGAGTTGAATATTGACTTAATTCAATGTGATATATCTAGGTTGGAGTTAAATTCAAATGATGGTTATTTATTCGATACAATTGTGATGAATCCACCTTTTGGTACAAGAGAAAAAGGAATAGATATGAAGTTTGTTGAAAAAGCTTTATGTGTATGAAATTACTTATTTATCTACTTTATATTAATACATTAATAGTACTCTCCAATGGTTTATTCATTACACAAAACGTCCACAAAAGCAGTATGTTTTTTCTTTTAATTTGTCTAGTATATATTGAAGAAAAGCCAACAATGGAAAGTAAAATGTAAAGCTATAGCACATCTAATATATGACATACCAAAAATGTACAAATTTCACAATCAAAAAAGTAAAGATATAGAAGTTGATTTATTCCAATTTTCGAGAATATAATTAGTTATTTAATAATGTTTGTTTTATATTTTTGTGAAAATCTGTGTGAATTTATTCATTCAAACAAACAAGCCACTCAAGCCGAATATAACGAATTGAATAACTTTTCTTTTGTTTAACACATTGAGAAGTTGTATACATGGATGGTGATTTGCAAGATGCAATTCAGGATGCACAGTATTTTGGAGCTTTGTGTGACCCAGTTCCTAGGTATTTGACTCTACTTCGTTATATACTAGGCCCACTACTAAATTAATGTTACCAACTGATGAAGAAGCTAAAGCCTACGAGAAGAAAATGGAAGAACCATCATTATTTTCTGTAATCAAGGAATCGGCAGGTTATTTTCTAGTATATCTACTATTTATATATTTTTAGTGGAAAAAATATGTAGCACAAGATAGAAAAGAGTTAGCGCTCATCGCATTCGTAGAATATGCTTTTGAATTCAAAGTATTATTGAAAATGTGATTAGATTTATAGAATTGCACATCTAGACGTAGAAGGAATAAATATGGAAAGAAAATATACGATAAATTTATAAGTTCAAATAGCTGTCTTGATACAAATCTTCGTAAAGAATTTTCAACTAAAGTATAATAGCATAATATTATTATCCATTATTTTGAATAGTGTTTTCGTAATACCGAAGATTCTCGTACTTTAAACATAGATATGTTACAATATCAAATCGATTTCAAAAAAGCCAAAGAAGACTGTAAAGTCAGTAATGAAAATCTCATTAGAGAAAAAGGAGGAGAATGTGATAGAATCAAACAAAAATTATTAGCCATTGTATAGAAATTTATATTAATTTATAAATTAGTGTGAAGAAAATGAGAAGAACACAGCGGCAGTAAAATCTAATACCTCTTCTTCCAATCTCAATAATTTACACATTAAAGTATCCAATCCTACTCCTGGTAATCCAAATAATTCACATCATCACCATGTTACAATAAGTCCATTACCTACAGATCTATTCTCACCATTAGTTGCATTAATTATTGATAGATTAAGACTACAGTACTTTGAAGATTTTAAAAAGTCTTTTAGATATTTAACTTATTTGAAAGTATCTATCTATATATCTATCTATATATAATTATTATTTATTATTTATTTAGATTAAATTATTAGAAAAAAGAACAGTCAATGAAAGAGATTTCGCTGTACTTCGTGTGCTAGGTAGAGGTGGATTTGGTATGGTAAGTGCCTGTAAAAAGAAAGATACTGGAAGATTATACGCTTTAAAAACAATGAAGAAAAATAGAGTAAAGTTAAATAAAGCAGAAAAAGTGTGTATATTAGAAAGGCACTTTTTAGCTCAAATACATTCACCATTTGTTACTGATTTAAGATATTCGTTTCAAACTAGAGATGATTTGTTTCTAGTGATAGATATAAAATCAGGTGGAGATTTAAGTTTTCACCTTAAAACCACTAAATTTACTCAAGATCAAGTAATCTTCTATGCAGCTCAGATATTATTAGGATTAGAGCATTTACACTCAATGGGAATAATCTACAGAGATATGAAACCTACCAATATAATGCTGGATAAGAAAGGAAATGCGATTATCACAGATCTTGGACTAGCTGTTGAAGAATCAGTCCATCCAACTAGTTTGTGTGGTACGAGAGGATATTGGGCTCCAGAAATACTAACTGCCAGAGAAACACGAAAGCCTTACACTCATGTTTGTGATTATTGGTCTTATGGTTGTTTAATCTATGAGATGTTAACTGGTAAATGTCCATTTAGAAGGACTGAGTGTATGGGGTTCGATCCTGATCACCATAAAGCAATAGATATAGCAACATTGAAATATGATCCACCATATCATCCTAAGTACTTTACACCAGAAGGAAAAGCATTTTGTAAAGGTTTACTCACTAGAGATCCAAAGAAAAGGCTGGGTGCGAATGGTATTGAAGAGATAAAGAATCATCCTTTTTTTGCAAAGATCAATTGGCATGTTATACAGTCATTACAAGCAGATCCACCTTATCATCCTGATAGAGATTTGAATGTATTACCACAGAGTGTAATTGGTGAATTTGAAGAAATTAGTGAAGAAGTGAATGAAGATTGGCAGAAGCAGTTTAGTGAATGGGATTATGTCAATCCTTGTGCATTACAAGCAGAAATTACTGAATTGATGAAGTATGAAGAAACTTTAGGAGCAATTGCTCAACCAACTTCTTGCTGTAAAATTATGTAGAGAATAAATTATCGTATTTATATGGTAATTGTCATGTAATATTTAACAAATAGTTTTATGTATTTTTAATTTCACAATTATTGTTATTCTATTTGTGTATGGTTATGAATATAAAAGACAATGCATACATAATAATCTTCAAATTAATGACTGAAGATTGAATAAAACAAAATCAAACTGATGTGGGCTTGATTATTACCAAGCTTTTCAAAAATTTCAATTTATTGTGTAATTTGTTTGAGAGATGGGTTGTTTCCCCTGTTTTACTTGTTGCGCATTTGACGTTAAACCTCCAGAAAAATGGGAGGTAGAAAATAAAAGAAAGTGTACAAACATTCCTTGTTGTATAATCTTTATATTATGCTGGATATTCTTTATTGGTATTTTTATATACGCATGTGTGGAGGGAGAGCAAGACCGTTTATGGTATCCAACTGATTATAAAGGTGATATCTGTAAAGACAATAGTTCATACATTTATTATCCCAGAATCAATGATGATGTAGTCTTATTTTCTACAAATTATGCAAAGGGAGCCTTGAATGGTTCATATTTACCAGATTCTAATGATATAAAGTTATTTGGTGTTTGTATGAAAGAATGTCCAAAAATGGGTGATTTGGTATGTACAGAAGATGTAGATATGACTGAAGAAGAAGTGAAAAAAGAAGATGTTCTCCAAAATTGTGGATTTCATAAATCAAATGATAAAGATTACTGTTCAAAATGTTGGATTGTACCTTTAAACACCACCTCAATATTACACAGATGTATGTTTGAAAGTGCCAATAAAAAAATGAGAAAAGAAGTTTGCATTGAACCAAATATGATAGGTGTAGATGAAACTGATGAAGATAAGTATATTGCACCAGATGATCCACGTTGTATATCAAAACAAGTAACAGTCAGTGATGTATCAGCAGAATTAGCTGCTTCTTACAATCCATTAGTAGATCAAATGAGCACTACTATGTTTTATATTGGTGGATGGTTAGCTGATTTAAATAAAACTAAATGGTCAATATTAGTTACTGGTTTATTGATTCCTATTGTATTAGGTTTTGTATTTGTTTTATTAATGAAATGGTTAGTTAAATTATTCGTGTGGTTGGTGATTATTGGTGTAGTTGTTGTTTCTATTTTATTCACTGTGTTTTGCTTGTATAAAGGTGGTGTGATTGATGTTTATGGTATTGCAAATGCAGCTATTGAGTTTACTGGCAATTTTACAGATGATGTGTTTAATTCTTCCAGTGCACAAGATTCTGTTCAAGATTTTAAGAGTAGTTTACCTGATTACTTATTGCCATCAAACTATTATCAAACCTATTGGGAAGTTGGTGGTTATGTAATGATATTTGTTTGCATTTTGGTTGTTATATTATTTGCTGCTTTGTATAGTCATATTAAAATATCAATTGCTGTTATTAAAGCTGCTTCCAATGCAGTAGGTAGAATTCCATCTATTGTTTTCTTACCAATTATTACTGATATTGGTTTAGTCTGTGTTACTTTGTTCTTTATTTTCAGTGCTGCAATGATGTATACAGCTGGTGATACTATGGTCAATGCAACTCAAAAAATACAAGATACTAGTATTTATTCATTATTATTATTATTATTATTAAATAGTTAATAATAATGGAATACAAGAGTTTATTGATGAAAGATTCAATGGAACATTTCCAACAATAGCAATTGGATTTGACAAAAGTACAACCAGTTTTCGTCTTGATGTGGTTTGATTTATTAGGTTTCTTATGGAGTCAACAGTTCTTACAAGCCTTATTAATGACAAGTGTTGCATTAGCTGTAGGTACTTATTACTATACAATCCCAGACAAGAACAATAACCGACCACAGAAATGTTGTTCACCTTGGAAATCAATGTGTACAATAATGAGGTATCATCTAGGATCATTAGCTTTTGGATCATTTATAGTGGCTGTTATACAATGGTTAAGAGCAATATTGACTTATATTGATAAACAAACCAAGAAATTACAGGAAGGTAATTGTTTAGCTAGATGTTGTTTTAGAATATGTCATTGTTGTATGTGTTGCTTAGAAAAATGCATGAAATTTATATCTAGAAATGCTTATATTATGGTATATTATATATATATTTTTTATATTTATATTAGATTGGTATTCGTGGTTATGGTTTTTATCAAGCTGCTGTTGTTGCATTTAAATTAATTTGGAATAATATGGCTTTAGTTGGTGTTTTGAGTGGTTTTACATCTGTATTGATTTTCTTAGGAAAAGTTGTTATTTCTGGAATGTGCGCTTGCATTGCTTATGGATGGTTCGCTGTTACAGAGAGTTATCAAGTTGGACAAGAAGATGAATTGAATAATCCATTCATTCCAACATTAGTTTGCTTGTTTATATCATACATGGTTGCTACTAGTTTCCTTGGTGTATATCATATGGTTATTGATACAATATTGTTATGTTATTGTGAAGATTCTAATGGTCATAATGGAGCCAGTGAATTTACACCTGGACCAATTCAAGATGTTATTGGTAAAGCAAAGACTGATGATAAGAAGAAGGGAAGTGACAAAGAACCTGATCCAAAACCTCAATCACAATCTCAGCCAGCTCCTGCATCAGCAACTGTTGAAAATGCACCAGCTCCTCCAGCTGCAGAGGCTTCTGCTCCTGAACCACCTGCTGCAGCTAATTAAGCTAATTTAGACAGACTATTATATCTCATATCCATTTCAATATAAATATTGTTTTTTTTTTATAACTACAATTAAAAACAAAAAAGAAATAATAAAAAAAACAGGTTACTTCATTAATTTTCTTATTTCCTTTGACAATTTACCCCATGATTTCTTAAAATCAAAAATATATCTCTTCACCTTCTTCCATGTGATAAGTCTCTTTATATAGAACCAACTTTCTTTGTTATATCTTCCAATTTCATCACCATACCATCCACTCTTATAGCAATACAATGAATACAATTCACGAACACTATAAATATATAAATAATAATAATAATATACTCTACAACAAATATTGATAATGCTAAACAATTCAAACAATTACTTATCATATAACCATGAATAGAATTTGAATATTTTAATGCAATTGCCAAAACAATACAACCTAATACATTCATAACACCAATTACTAAACCTTCACCTATTTAAACAAAACACAAAGAGTTAAAGATATGTAATTTATATTTTTATAAATATTAAAAAAAAAGATATTGTTTGATAATCACTAGTATCAGTAAAAAATGAAAATTTCTTTTTCCAATTCTTTTCATCAAGATTGTAAAAATCAGTTAAAGAAATATAATATATGTATATAATAAAAAAAAATAAAAGATATAGGATGATATAAAGCTGGTTTGTTAATAATACAATAAACCATTCCTGAAACAGAAACACCAAAAACAATCTAACAAATTATAAACCTAATTATATATATATACAAGTGATCCAACTCTCCACACTCCTTTACTTTCATATATTTCTCTCCAAGTTCTACCTAATGATGATAAATATAATATCAAAATAGAAAAACCAATTGTTGATAACATTGATAATTTGCTTAATGATTCAGGAGAATAATAAATTGGAATCTAAAAATTATATAAATTGGATAAAATATATACTTTTCTACCTGATAATTTTTCAACATGTTCTAATAACAGTTTAAGATCTATTTCATTGGATAATGTGTATTCTGGACGAAGTCTTTTGGATAATTCTTCTCCACTTCTGACTTTAGTTGGTGGGAAGTAGGATAAAACTGGAGCTGTTTCTATTTGATGCTATTCATTGAAATTATTAGAAAAATGATTTATACCATTGAGAATCCGTATTGATTATCTTCATATACAGCATGGGCAAAGAATATATCTGTTGATCCTGGGAAAAACTTCTCATGGGATCCAGCTACAATATTTAATGCTTCAATTGCTTGCGCACAAAATCTACATTGAAATCTTTTACTTCTAACTGTGTATAATACATATATTCCATAAGAACGATAATCATCAACAGTATAATCAGTATAGTTCCTATCAGTCAATATTATTGGTTGCAGGTTTTTGTCTCAATTTATCAGCTTTTGCAGTCGGCTAATTAAATAGAATTAATATGAGATATGTATAATATTGATATGATACCTTAGCTTTCAATGCCAAAATTGAAGGAAAAATAACTAATGCTAGTATAAATATGAACAATTTGGCCATCTATTTCGAAAAAAAGAAAATGATGTCAAACCAATAAACAAGCCAAATGATTAAAAATCGATTTTTGACCATCAGAACAAGGTTATTGATAAGAAAATACAGTGTTAATGAGGAATATCAGATAGTATAAAGTATTTTTTATAATGATAGAAACAAAATGATAAAGTAAAACTGATAATTGATCAACTGCACAAAAATGAAATATTTTATTCATATCTTGAGAATTTTCAAAACAAAGACGTATGATTTATAATAATATGTTATTAGAAGATTGATAGTGGTTTGAATAATCTCTACAATGCTTCAATATTACAATCATTATTTCATTCACAAAATGAAATGGCAAAATATTTAAACGAATTAGATGAAAATAATATATCTACAAAAATAAATGAAATTAAACCAGAAATAATCAATTATATATCTCATTTATCAAAACTAAAACCAACAGATTATACCATATTCACAGCAAATAGGGCATTTAAAACTCGTCATATGCAGAGAAATATATATTTCTCTTCTTCTAAACCAAATTATGATGAAGAACCATTCAAATCATTTTTTAATCCATCTTACAGAAAAACTTCATTCTTTGGTTCAAATAGTGATTATTATTTATCATCAATTGCCAAACATATAGAAGATGATAAACCTGTTAATTATATAGACAATTATTACTTACAGTATTTGCCAAGATCACATCATATTGTTACTCAATTATCAATGCAAAAATCAAATAGACCAATTGAAGTATTGATAATATAATTTATTGTTTCTAATAGAATGCTATTATAAGACTGTATCCATATAATTTATCTAATTTTACTATCACTAATCAAATCAATATTGTTCTATATACATTATTATGTCCAAATATTTATATTTATGCTGAGAATATATTTAACAGATATATTCAAAGAATATGCAATGAATGTGGTGATTTATTTCATAATATTTCAAAAGATAAAACTGTATATTCCATGTTTTATATTTTATATTTGTTTAATTATAAATAGATTGATCTTATAAAACCAGAACAAACATATCCTCATATTGATTTAAATAGAGTATATGATTATTGTATATTGATATAATATGATAGTATATTTCAACTGATGGTGATATTCTAGTATCAGATAATGCTATTGATATTTATGAATCAATAAAAAAGAAATACACAACATTGTTAATATCTCCAAGTTTGCCAATGAAGTATATTCAAACACAATTAAGTTCATATAATAAAATCAAATCTATTTTAATAACAACTCCATCTATGTTACCATGTATATTTTAGTTTTTCTAATAATTATAAAACAGTATTATTAAGTGATGAAGTGAAATGCAAAAGAATATATTTCCATAATATAGTTCAGTATTTATCAACATCAAATTTTATGATTTACACTCTTTCACATTATAAGCAGAGTATATTAATTTATAAAATAGTTTTATATTTATTAATATTATATAGTCAAGCTATTTGAACTTCATTTCAAAAATTCTAGACCATCTTGTATATATATTTGTAAATTAATATTTAATAGTGAATCATACAATTAATATATCTCAATCAAAGAATTCTCAGATGTTGCAAGATCTTTTGTCTGAATTACCATTTCAAATTACCAGTCCATTCGTAGTAAAAGAAATTCAGAATGTATAAATATAAGCATATATATATATCTTAATAATAGATCATTCATTGTTTGAATAATGATATTCCATATTTGTTTAAAAGAGTGAATTTTGAACCATATTCTATTCATGAATGCTTTGAAATATTGTATACTTTCTTTTATTTGTTAAGTTACAATTCATTTGGTGGTTTTGGAAGAAAGAAAGGTGAAATGTGTAAATTAAGAGATGAACTTTTAGTTGAATATTTTAATTATATGAAGAATTAAGTTTAATATTTTGTGATAATGTTGATAATATTTATTAATTTGAGCAATAGAAAAAGAAAAATATAATTATGTAACGATCAAAATTTTAAAAATGTCCAAAGTTATAAAAGCTAACGCAAATTATTATTCTCAAGAAGAGCTTGATAAATTACTTCAAGACACTTTAGAGGTATTTCATATATACTTATATGTTAGGAAAAGAAGAAATTAGACAAAATACAGAAACAACACTTATCAAAGCTTACAAAACTTCAAGAAACTGAAAAAACTCAGAAAGAAGCATTGGATGAAGCTATGATGGAATATGATAGAGTATATTCAAAACAAATGGATGACTCATTTAAAAACGTCAAAATAATGAGCATTAAAGATTTAAAGGAATATTTAGCTCATTTGCAAATAGAATTGGAGTATTTAAAAAGAAGGGTTACTCAAATTCCAAAGAAAGTTCAAGAACTTGACTCTCAAATTGATGCATTACAATTAGATGAAGAAGAATTGGATAATAATTTAGCAAAGTTTGAAAATCATCAAAAATGGAATTTCGAAGAGTTTGGTAAAGAATTAGCAAAATTAAGAAACGAACAAGTTGATGAAGTGGAAGAAGGGGTAGAAAATATAAATATAGAACATACAAACATGCTAATAACCGAAATCTCAAAACAAATTAAATCTATCAAAAGATTACAGAGTAAAGCCCTACAGAAGAAGAAAAGTTATGAAGATGATATATCGCTGTACAATGAAGTGATTAAAAATTTAGATGATAAGAAACAAATATTATTAGACAAATATAGCAGAATTAGAGATAAAGATAAGCTTTTTTCTAGTCTATTTGCATATTATGATGTTGATAACTCTGGAACAATTAGTAAAGACGAAATGAAAGCTTGTATTAAGAGTGTATCTCTTACTGAACCATTGTCTTCTGAAATGATTGACAAACTTTTCTCAGATTTTGATATAGATAATAGTGGGACAATAACTTTTGATGAATTTGTTAGTTTGTTTAACCAACTGTTTCAGGAATAGAATTATTTAATTTAGTTTGTATATGTTTTTATTTATGTTTTTTTTTTTTATTTTTGTTGTAAACAAGCGAAATAAAGAAAATAGAGAAAATGCGATTTGAGCAAATCGTGTCATTTTAATCATTTCTTTTTTTCTTTTCATTCGTTTGTGAATTTTAACCCAATTTTTCATTTAAATTAATATTACTTATATTTAATGTCCAGTACACTTCCTACCAAAGCATTTTTGAGATTGAAATATATCAAACAATCTGGTTTGGGTAATATTCCAGTATATATACATTATATACCATGTATAGAAAGATACTTTCCAATCTTCACTTCGTCACAATAGTAATGAGAATATTTTAATAAGGATGGCAGCTGCTGCTATACAACTTCATGAGTCAAGATCTCATAACACATCATCACCTCTTAGTGCATGCTTCATCAACGATGTCATCTCAGTCTGATAAATTAACAACATTATTGAATACATTATGGTCTACAGAGAGACTTGTTGCTGAAAAGACAAACCCAGCATTTATTCATCCGTTCAGTTACTCAATATAAACCACTTCTTCATAATACCATCACAATACAAAAAGATTCTGAAATGAATAAACATACTTTAGAATCAACTTATTCTTCATTTATGGATTATTTTTCTGTATATAATAATAATAATATTATCATTAATAGAAATTAACATTTCCTCCATTAGAAGAATTAATAGAAAAAACAAATAAACTTGAACTTGATCCTTCTGTAAAATCATTTTTGTATTTATTATAATTTTAATATGTTTCTATTGTTATTGTTCTATTTAGTACAATGTGTCCTCCTCCAGATATGGGTAATTCATTAACAGTAGTAAATGATGGAAGAACAACAGGATATCAATTAAAACAATGGGTTACATTGAATGGATTTCAATATTCAACTGGAATAAAAATAAATGCAATTTTAGATGTATTACCAAAAGAAGGTATTTTTAAATTTATATATGTTATTATATTATTTAAATAGTTCGTAAGCATGTTGAATCATCTGGATTATTACATCTGACACATCAAATATATGTTTGTAATGAATTTAACTTAAAATATAAACTACCAAAAGAAACAATATTCTCATACAAACCAACATTCAAAGTCAATAAGATAATCAAACCAATCAAAAAGGTTGACGGTATTAGACCTCCAATAGTAACAGTAATGGGTCATGTAGATCATGGTAAAACAACATTATTAGACAATTTAAGAAATTCAAATGTAGCAAAACAAGAAATAGGAGGAATAACACAAAAAGTAGCTGCTTTCCAAGTGACATTAGGTGAAGGAGAATTAAAGAAAATATGTACATTTATTGATACACCAGGACATGCTGCCTTTATGAATATGAGAAGAAGGGGTATTCAATTATCAGACACAATTGTATTGGTTATTGCTGGTGATGATGGTGTAAAAGAACAAACTGTAGAATGTATAAACTTAGCAAAAGAATTCAATTTACCTGTTGTTGTAGCTGTTACTAAGTGTGATAGAGATACTTTTGATATTACAGAATCATTGCAAAGAATATCTCAACAATTATTACGGTATGATATTACAACAGAAGTATTAGGTGGTAATACAATGATTGTTCCAGTTGGTTCATTGAAAAAGATGGGTTTTGATGATTTATTAACTGCAATTGATGTTCAAACAGAAGATAGTAATAGAAAATGTAATCCTAATAGGTTAGCAGAAGCAATTGTATTAGAAAGTCATATTGATCCGAAGAGTGGTACTTCAATGGATATTATTGTTAGAAATGGAACTTTACGAGTTGGAGATATTGGTGTAGTTGGAACTGAAGTATAATTTTATTTATATTTCTTTAGTATGGACATATTAGAACAATATATATGGATGGTAAGTATATAAAAGAAGCAAAACCAGGATCTCCTGTAAGAATAACTGGTATTGATTGTCCTAATGCAGCTGGAGAACAATTATTAATTCAAGTGAATGAAGATAAAGCTAAAACAGTATATTTATTCTTTTCTAATTTATATGAATATAGTTGGTTGAAGAAAGAAAGGATAAAATAGAAAAAACTAATAATCAAACTGAAAATAGTAAATCATCTGCTAAGAAATCAACATCTCAAATTTATCATAATACAGATAGAAATAATGACAATGTTGAAAAAGGAGGAGAAGAGTTATCAGCTAAAGAATATAACCAACCAAAACTAAAAACATCAGATGGAAGAGAAATATTCACTATTCTCATAAAATCTGATTTAAAAGGTTCAATTGATGCACTTAAGAATGAAATTAATAAGATAAAAGCAGATGAAATTGATATACAAATAATAGATGGTGGAACTGGTGCTTTAGCTTTGAAAGATATAACAACAGCTTCAATATCAAGAGCAATCATAATTGCCTTTAATATTCCAATTTCTAGTACAATTATTTTTATTTTTCATATTTATTTATTCTTTAGATGTAATGAAACAAATAGCTGAAGGAAGCAATATCAAAATTATTAAAGAAAAAGTCATCTATAAAGCTTTAGACCAAATTAAAGATATACTAAAAGCAAAATTACCTGATAAATATGAAAGAGTATTAGTAGGAAAAGCGTATGTTAAAAGAGTATTTGATATTGGATTAAAAGGAAACAGAACAATGAAAGTAGCAGGTACTGAATGTACAGAAGGTAAAATAACTCCAAATTCATTGGTTACTATAACAAGAGGAGGAAAAGTGATAGAAGAGAATGTCAGAATTTCCTCATTGAAGTTGTATAAGAAAGAAGTAGATCAAATTGATCAGGGACAAGAGTGTGGTATTGGTTTTCAAGGTTTTAATGTATATTTATGTATATAACATATAATATTATAGGGAGTTGCAGAAAGTGATGAATTAATTATTTATGAAGATGTTAAAATAAGTAGAGTTTTATAATAACAATATTTATTAATGTTTTTTTTAAGTGATTTTGTAAATTGATTTCCTTCAATCTAAGGAAAAGTTTGAAATAAAAAAGCACAAGCTTAAATGCAAAAGCTTGAGATTTCATTTTTATTTGATTAAATTTTCTATTGTTATAACATTCATTATTTCAATGATATCTCTTCCAGCTTTTTTGAGTTCGCGACTCATCGAAGTGGTACTGAAATATGTGAAATTAGAGAAATTAATGAAGGTTCAAAAACATTATTAAAAGTAATGAATGTTGGTGAGCTAGCTGCAGATGTAGTTGATGAAGTCGTATGTATAATGAATAAAATAAATAATGTGAATATAAATGGCTTAATGAGGTACAAAATAATTGAAAAATACGAGAATGTGCTTTATCGAATGATGGATGAGTATAAAACCCATTTGGATGAAATAAACCCCATCATATATTTTGAAAAAAGTGGTACATTTGATATATTGAATGAAATATTAATGGTTTTAAATAGTTTGAATGAAAATTCAAACATTCACAGTGATTTAAAACCTTCTAATATCTTTTTGAATGATGAAAATAAAGTAATAATAAATGACTATTGTAATAATTTGTTGTTTAAAGGAAGAGAAGAAAAGATAAAAAGAGATGGAAAAGATTTATGTTTTGTTTGTGTTGATGAATTATTAGGAAAAGAATTAGATATGTCAAGTGATATTTGGAATTTCGGTTTAATCTTTTATTACATAAACAGTGGTAAATATCCGTTTTATGGTTCAAATATATTAGAAACAATGAATAATATTTTTAAAGTATATTATATACCACTAAAAAGTGAATATAGTGATAAATTAAACTCCTTTCTCAATAGAATACTTGTCAAAGAAAAGAGACATCGTTTGAAGTTGTATGAAGTAATCTTTTGTATGAATTAAATGAAGCTGAGCTTCCTGTAATTCCATATGAAGAAGAAGAAGAAGAAATAGTTGTTGAAGAAGAAATAAATATCGAAGAAACAATAAGTATATACAATAATAATGTATTTTTAGGAAATAGAGATAGTTTGATAGAATCTTACAATAATAAACATAATGCAAAATCCTTGGCTATATTATTGATGATCATTTTATATAACCGAGATTATTATTATTATATAAAATATAAACTAAATTATCAAATTCATCATCAATGTGAAGAAGGGAAAGAATGTTATTTAGATAAGATGATATTAGATGTTGGAGCAGATGAATATATTAGCCAAGAAATAATAGCTGTTAGTACAGATTGTATGTGTGTATGTGAACAAGGGATTAATTATTTCTTCAGAATAATGAAATTAATAAAACCAACAAAGCCTATATTTTCTTTGTTTTTAAGTAAATTTAACAGCAATACATTATAAAGAATGTAAATATTATAAAAATTCATGTTATCTAACTTTATTGATGAGAAACTGATAATAACTCAATTGAGATTTTAAGTCCACAATGTGAGGCATAAGGATATAGTGGAGAAGTTAAATCTTTAACAAGTAAAACAGGAGATGAATCATTATGACTCATCCACCATTCTCTTTTATTCATATCAACAATCACTTCATAAATTGAACCATCTCCATGATTATTGAAATTTGGATTTTTATTAACAATTATCCCAATATGACAATATCTAGTAATATCTCTACTTTTACCATTAAATGCATGATAATTACATGTTGTTGATTGATCATCAATAATATTACCAGAATATGTATTATTAGTTGATAATCCTAATATCATTCCATCATATTTAGTTCCATTTTGATGAAATTGATATTTGATATGATAAACTCCATTTTCCATTTTCAAATTCAAATAACAATAACTCCACTGATAATCTGTATTTGTAATTGTTTTTCCATTATTTGATATTGATATTCCATAACTTTTGTTTAATTCTGTGAATTTCACATCAATAAATTCTAATAATATTTTGAAATTCTTTTCACTATGATTATTCTTACAACTTATTTCATATTCTCTCTTTTCGATTTCTTCAGCAACTTTTCCATTAATTATTCCATTTTCTTTATCTATCATTATTCCATCAGGTAATGAAGGATTGATTGAAAAGTCACATCGATTTCCATCATATGAAGGAATTATTAACATTTCTTCATCTAATATAAATGAATATTCTGATTGAGGATATGAAAATGATGTGATTTCTTTTGTTTTTAATTCACTCAATAATTCTTTATCTTTCATTATTACAATCATTTCTTCTTCTTCTTCGATACTCAGTTTATTCTCTTTTATATATTCTATTAATATTTCTTTCGATTTGGAGTTTAAATAATTAACTTCATTCAATATTCTAAAAAGAATCTCTTTTCCACATACTTCTTCTATTATTGAAATATTCTTTTTATCATCAACAAACAAACATAAACATTTCATTGTTCGATTTCTTTTATTCTCATTATATTGTATACATAATCTTTCCAATAGCTTTCTCTTATCTGTATTTGAGATATATTCTATTTAAATATATTTTTAGTATTTATACTTTTCCATTTTCATATTTTTATATTTCATTATCATCAATACTATCTCGATCATTTTTATGTTATTCATTTCTAATATACACATTATTTCATCATTCAATTCTTCTTCTTTCATTTTATCCAATATTCCTCTTTCTTCTTCATTAAAGTCTTCTTCTTCATTATCTTCATTGTAATTACTCATTATTACATTTTGAATTATCTCATCTTTTATTAAATATATTTCTATATGATTTTTACATTCATTTTTCTTTAATTCTATTTTCATTTCTTTCAACATTTCTTTATTCTCTTTTTCTATCTCTTTCTCTTTTATCTTTTCACCATCGATATCTTCTTCTATCAATTGTTTAAAATCATCTTCTATCTCTTCATTATCTTTCTTATTCTTTTGGAATTTATACCATTCTAATAAGCGATTTAATAAGCCAATTTCTTCGATTTCTTCATATAACTCCAAAACTCCAGCAAACTCTCTATCTAACAACAGTTTCTTTACAGTCTCATTTCCATTCACTAAAATTGACTTGATTGACATTATTCGGCTATCTCCAATCTTCACTTCTATATCACCAAAACCACTTTCAACCAATTTTCGACATAATCTATCATAAAAATAAATATAAAAAATACCCCTCTTTTCTTATGCTTTCATTCACTTTTATTATCATCTTTATGTAAATATATAACAAAAATAACAAATTTGATTTTTATCAAAATTTTGAATAACCCATAAATTGAAATTCTTTCTTTAAGTAAAAATAAGATAGATCTACTTAGTGAATATGGTTTATTAATAAATTTCTGAGTTTGAATGTTATTATTCTGACAAATCAATTCTTCTTTAATATGATTTTTTACTAAATTACGTCTGTGTATAAATCTCTATTTTCATTATAAGGTATTGTAATTATTGAATGAATTGATTATTAATCAAAAATATATACTAATACATGTGTATTATACTGTATTGTATTTTATAAAGTCTAAATTTTATTGGTTGGTGATCAAGCTTTTTGCTTGAAAATAATATCGTTTCAAAATATGAAGTATATTATTTTTTTGTTGTTATGTAAATATATTATAACATCAATTCCCATAGCAGTAGTAACTATCTCAAGCGGAAATAATTTTATAAATCTTGTTGATTCATTTTGTAGAGGTTCTGACAATTATTTAATAAAAGCTCAAGAAATTGTTGATGATACAAGTGTAGAAGCAGTAAAAAAAGCGTATGAAAAATTTTATAAGGCAAAAGTAAGAGATGTTTTTGCCTATCTTCCGAATATAAATCCCGATACACTCAATTCTATTACCTCATCCTACAAGATTTATACTCTAAACGCTGTAAATAATGATCTCCAAACCTGTTTGAAATACACATTTTATGGGTTTGATACATGTTATAGTAAATATATGAGTATGACATACTTAATATATTTTTATTTTCTATAGTATTAAATACATTCAAAAGTGAAGTTCGTTACAATGTGATTATTTCTTATAAAAGTGATTGTACAGATAAATTAGTTAGTTACTTGGCTCAATTTGGAAATGAAGAGAAGTACCATTTAATATTAGATCCAGCAGATACTGAAGCTAATAAAAAAACAAAAATAACAGAAAAAATATTGGAATTAAAAAATCTATTTTCAACAAAGCCATTAATGATATACAATTTCATTATAGATGAAGGATTAGTAGCTCATATTAACACAGAATATAAAACAAATTTATATAATGTGGATTTTAACACTTTATTACATTATGGAGTTGATAGAAAATACATATTTGCAAATTTAAATGATTTTGAGAATTTAATAGTTGCAAATGAGTTTCTCAATCCTGATAAAACAGATAATGAAATGGGAAGTGTTGTAGGTGATACTTCAGCTGTATTACCAACAGGAACACCAATTGCTACACCAGCTCCAGTAGATGTTGATACTTATTCAAACTCAGAAATATTATTATATCAAATGTTGGAAATGTTGAGAAGAATATTTGCTAGAAAGAATGATGTTGAATCGAGCCAAGTTTTATTTGAATTATTTAATAAAGATTTATATAGTGCAAATTTGAAATATGGATTATTAAAGAATTTAAGAATGGTAGCTAATATAATGGTTTGTAGAGTTACTCAAGATCCTTCAGCAGCTGGTAGTAATGTAATAATGAGTAATATAACAGAGATTCCAGTAAGATATTTAGTTCCAATTGCACAGGTACAAGGTGAGCCACAAAATGTAACTTGTGATGTTACTTATGATAATCCAATTATTACTACTGACGTTATATTTATTGCATTGACTTTTTATGGAAGGAATGAAAGAGGATATTATGAAAGTCATAAATTAATTTCATTATTAGCTTCTATTGATTTAATTAATGAAAATGTATGTATATATATATATAATTTATTTAATATTGTATAGGATCCAATAATGGGAAAACAGATTGTTCCAATATTTATTGATTCTGCTTATGATAACGATGTGTATTATGAAAAAGTGATGTATTATAAGAAAAGTTTTGATTTTACAATATTTATATCATCTTCAAGTATTGATGGATTAGATGACTTTACTAATAGTATATTTGTAATTATTATTTAATAGCCTATGATATTGATGTTGTATTTATTAATGTACAATCTGTAGGAGGAGAAGTGTGCAATTCACGAATATTGAATAGTCAAATAGCAGCAACTACATACTTAAGACATGCAAATGAAAATATATTCAAAGAATATCCCAATATATATGTTATAACCTGTAATACAGATTATTCACAACAAGCATTCAATGAATTCCTATTAATAGTAGAAGAATCAAAATATAATTTCATTGGAAATAGTAATATGCTGAATGCTGATATAACCAGTGCAACAGAGGCAATATCTGATATAGAAAGAGATTGCGGTGATAGTTGTTTAATATTGAACTTATGTGATTCTTATTACCAAAAAGTATTCTTTGAAATGTATGGAAGTTCATCAATATTGAAAGTAGATAAACATCCAATTTTAAGTTTAACTTTAGATGAAAGATTGATTCAAGATATTGATATAAGATATTGTGAAGGTCATTATGTGATGGGTTATTATTTCAATGGTACAGATGATGAATATTCTAAAGAAATAAGAGAAACATTGACGAAAGCATATAAAGCAAAAGATTTTATAATTACTGGTAGTATGGCATTGTGTTACAGTCAAATTTATTTGTTAAGAAATGCATTAAATGTGATTCATACTACAGAATTCAATTCTTTAAAAAATGAGTTGCAATATTCAAGCTATCATGGTCCAGGTGGTTTAATATCATGGAATAACGAAGGATATATAGATTCACATGTTCAATTAGGTAAAATACAAAGCGATGGAAGTATAAAACCTGTAGAATCAACCTCCTATTTATACAAAACACCTTGTTTTATTAATAAGGAGAAAATATGTAAATGGTATTCTGGTAAAGTAGAAGAAGAATTAGTTTATAGGATAGTGTTTTTATATCTATATAGTAAAGATAATTTAATATATGATAAGTATTATTCTACTTATTTTACCATGCTAATTACTGTTGTAAATGATTTGTATGGAGGAATAAATGGTCATAAAGTTCATGGAGAATATCCATATCTGACAAGTGATGAAGAAATGACAGAATTTATTGAGAATGTAGGAAATGATGAAAATGTTATTGCTTACCTTGGAACTAACTCAAATAAACAAAGGGAATTAATACATCCTTACTTAGTGAAATATAATAAATTATTATTCAGTGTATTACCAAGTGAAGGTGATCAGATACTTCAAAATATCATTCAAATTGGAAGAATTCCTGCTCATTATATTAATACAATATTTAATTATTTTTACCATAAAAATCATAACTTGGCAATAGTTTATAATTCATCATATACTCCATCTAAAAATATAAATGACTATATTATAAGTTATAGTGAAATATTTAAAAGTTTAAATTGTACATCTTATGATGTAAAGAATGAAACGGATATAAAATTATTTGTAGATAATACATTACAGAATGAATATAATGAATCAGGTGTAACAATAATCAGTATAATCAGAGATAATGTAGAAATATTATTAGAAGCAATGTATAACAACAGCTTGGATAGTTCAATATATTCTGTTGTAACTATTGATACTTATGTTACATTCTTTTATGATTCTGAAAAGTCAAATGTTTATAAAGGTCATTACTTTATCAGTTCTTATGTTGATAAATACAGTTATGAAGAGAACGATGTATTTACTAATTACATTGAGATAAAGTATGGAAGTGTTAAGACATTAGCAACAGAAAGTTTTATGATGATGTTAATATCAGCAGGATTTTTGGCTAATGCATATGAAAGTGTAAAAACAGCAAATGCTGAAGGATTAAGAAATGAATTGTACAGAACCTCAATAGAAGTTCCACTTGGTACATTATCAATGAGTACTGGTAATATAGCGATGAATAAAGTATTCTTATGTCGATACAAAGAAGAAAAAGATTATGAAATTGTATTGAATCCATTTTCTGAATTAGATGTTTATCAATTATCACCATATGTATATTTTATTATTATTATATAAATATTTCTATTTTTTAATAATAGAATAATGAGAATCATACTCAATATGAAATAGATTATTCTATAAGTAATAAAACAAGAAAAGCAGATGTTTATACTTTAGGTTTTTATTTAACTGAAGAGAATGAGAATTTGTTCATGTTAGGTGAAGCATATGCAAATAGTTTAAATAATAAAGGAGGAATCAATGGAGTAAAATATGTATATTATTGGCATTATTATTATCATATATAGCAATTGAAAAAGATATTATGTGATGATGTTGAAGGGATTACTAGATTTTTAATGACAAGAATGAACAAAATAGACATAACAGAATGTGGAAATGAAATTACCAAAGATTATACAGAAGTAATACAAAAACTGAACTTAGTGTTATTAGCAATGAAGAATGAAAATGCAAATTCATGTTCAGATCAAAGTATTACTACAGGAAGTAGTCCAAATCAAAGAACTGTTCCATTAATTGAATATTTAGCTAATAATTTTCCTTTGGAGTATATAATTATAATGCCAAAATCGTTTAATGGTTCAATTGAATTAGGTTTATTGAAAGATACAATATTTAGTTACAATGGTGATATTATAAAGGAAATTGTATTAGAAAATGATGATCCTAATTATGAAAGAGTAATAGATATAAGTCTACAAAGAGGTGTAAGAAAAGCTCAAAAAGGCTGTATTGTAATGAACTATTTAGATGATGAGAAATACAATTTGAGATTGTATGAGTCATTTCATAATCTGATTATTGCTGTATGCAGAAATGAACCAACCTGTATGTTGAAATATAGAATAGTTGCAACAAACTTTGAATTATTCCAAAATGTACCTGTTGTGTATAGAATTGGTCAGTTATGTAGAAGTTCTATATTTATTAACGAAGAAACATCTCCACTATTAAATGAATTTAGAAAAAACACAATTGGCTCAGATATGTATTTTAATGAAGCAGAATCTATCGCTTTAATTTCATTTGAAATTATTCATCAAGCCTTGTCAAGCAAATCAACTTTATCAAATCTAGAAATAATGGAAACTGGAGTATTTGATACTTCAATTGGTAATATCACAGTAGGAAAAGATCATTATGTTAATCTGCCAATGTATTTATTAGAAAGTAATAGAAATGGAACAATTACAATCCATAGAAAACTGTTTGACTATTTTGATGCAAATACATATCGTCAATTATATAATGAAGTAGAGGATGTATATTCAGTATGTGATTTTACTACAAAAGATGTAAATGCAACTCATACAATTGAAACTACCAATATATTGATCCTAGTGGCATTAAGCGGAATAAATGCATTTACTGGGACAAGATTAGCTATTACAGCATCTGTAGCGATTGATTATATCAATGAACAAGAGTCATCGAAGACAGATGATGAAAGTGATGTTTTATTTACATATACACCAATATTAAAAGATATTCAATCTGATATTGAAATAGTACTAAGTGAAGTTCGTAAAGCAAAAAGTGTTTATAATACAAAAATTCTGTATGGATTATATGATACTAAATTTCGTAAAGCTGTTCAAGACATATTAAAAGAAGAAGATTTACTGTTGTTATATCCAACAGATTATGAAGGATTAGAATGTGAAAAACATATATTCTATGGTGGACTTCCATTTGGAGAAAAAGTATATACAATTATAATTATTATTGTTAATAGAATGCAATAATTACTTATGCTATATCAAATCTTCCATCTCCTTTATATTTGATATATTCTTCAACAGAAATGAACAAATTGATTGTACCAGCCATTGAATTAGAAGCTCAACAACATGGTATTAGTTTTGTTAGAAGTTTTTCAGTTCCAATTAATAATTTTGATGCTGAAAGTGTAATAGCTATTGTTAAAAAAGATTTACCAAATGGTGGAACAATTATTTCATTGTTAGATGGTGAAACTCCAATAGTATTCATGAAGAAATTATGTGAAAAGAATATGTTAGCACCAACTTATACTGTTGTTGATTTCTATTTAGATGAAATTGATGTAGATAAGAATATAGAATGTTATAATGGTAATTATTATTATTTACCCTATAATCAAGTGAGTGACAAAATTAGAGATAAAAATGGCGACTTCTATAGAATATTTAGTAAGGAATATAGTCGTTATACTGATCTGTATAATCTGCATATTGGGACTGTATTAGTTTTTTTAATATTGAATGAAGGTTTAAATAATGCTGGCAAACAATTAAGAGAACTTAGTTTCAATGATGTTTTATACAATATGCAAAGAGCTAAATTGTCAGAATTTCCTGAAATTGTTCCATCAACAAGTAATCATTTAAGTTATAGTTATGGTTTATATCAAATAAATGGAAAAGAGAAAGTAATGGTTTATAGTTATAGTAATGCAGTTCCTGCAAATCCATGGTTTGGTTATAACACAGCAAGCTTATATTATGGATGTGATTGGGGTGAAGAAGTAAGAGGTTCAAAAATACCTAAAGAGACCGTATTAATAGCATTATTATTCTCAATAAGTGGAGCTTATGCAGGTTTAGAATCTACAGCAATTGATCCAATAATGGCTGAAATCAATATAGTTAATAATGAAGATGGTTTATTTGGTAAATATATGTTAAAAGGTAAAATATATGATACTATGAGTATAAATGAAGGAGGAGTAATAGCAGCAAAACAAGCAATGAAAGATGGAGCTGAACTGTTTATTGGTTGTTTCCTGAATAAATGTAGAATTCAAACTGCAGAGTATTTGAAGCAATATAAGAAAGTATTATGGTATCCATCAAACTTTGAAGGTCAAGAATGTCTTGAGAATGTAATGTATTGTGGAATGGTAACTAATCAATTTATGGATACTATTGTGGATTTTTAACACAAACAAGTAATAAGAAACAGAACCTATTATTGATTGGATTAGATAGTGTTTATTCTGACTTGTTGTTTACTATTCTTAAGAATAAGTTAGCTGATACAAGTTTTACTATAGTAGATCATAGAGGTTCTAGTATGATTGATATGGATAGAGTTGTGAAGAATTGGATTGATACATATCCAGAAGGTGGTACAGTATTTACAACCTATGATTCTGGTTATTTATATGCTGTGTTTGATACATTGAATAACTATATATTTGCAAATGGTTTATTCCAAGTTTTATCTAATAATGTTGATAGAGATACAATTAGATCTTACAGTGTGAAAGAAAGTGTTGATGTTTATTTGGTATCTTCACATTTTGATGAATCTAAAGGTACAGAATCCAGTTTGTATAAACATACATTCAGTGAAACAGGAAGATCATGGAATACTGCCTATGGTGAAGGTGGTTCAATAGCTATTAGATTATGGATAGCAGCCAATAAATTGGCAGGAAAATTAACATTGAATTATGATTTATTTGAGTATTTATATAAAACAACAATCACCATATGTTCTGGTACAATATCTGTAGCAACGAATCATTTTATTTCTTTAAGTATATCTGTAGCACAATGGTTACCAAATTCACATACAGTTAAACCACTTTCTGGTCAAATCAGAGCTCAAGCTCCAATGGCTTACAATTGGGACGTTGATGGATATAATCAAATAGTTTGTGATTGGACAAATGAAAATATTTTAAGTTATGGAATAATTGATGCATTAGGCGTTTTATTAGCTTTTTCACAAACAGGAAACTATAAAGATCGTGATTATGGATTATCTGCTGTTTTGAATCTGTGTGTAGATGAACAGAATAGAGATGGTGGTTTAATTGGCAAACAATTGTATTTAACCACAATTGATATTGGATCTGATGATTCTACCTGTTTAGCAACATTAGGTACTGCAATAAAAAGTAAGAATTATGATGTAATATTTACAACTGCATCATTAGAATGTTTAGAATCAATTAAAAGTACATTGATTAATCATGATACTCCATTTTTCCATGTTGGTTATATGGGTGGTGAATCCTGTGAAGAATATATTTATTATGCATCAAGAGAGCCAAGTATTATGGATAGAGTGATAGATGTATATTCAGATGTTACAGATGAAGACAAAATGAGATTTGTAATAATAGGAAGCACAGATTCATATAGTAAAAAAGCAGTTGAATATACTACAAGTTATTTGAGTTTTAAGTATTTGACAGTTGGTATTAGTACAACAGTAGATCCAGCTGAGACTGATTTTACTTCAATAGTGAATAATATAATGGCAACTCAACCTGATGGTTGTACAATATTGTTCTTTGGTTCTGTAACAAATCATAAAGGGCTTGATGCTGCTTTGCAAAAAGCTAAAGCTGATATTCATAAATATCCATTAATATCTTATGCTACTGGAAATAATGTACTAAATCTAGGATTTAGACAGTTTTATGCTGTTACTTCTTATTTACAGTCAGATTCATCAGTGGTAGAAAACAATATATTTAGAGAAGATGTTAAATCTTATTCAAATGACGCAATAACAGAAATAATGAATAATGCTTATTCGATGTTACCATATTGGAGCGATAGTAGTTGCTGAAAACGGTGTGACTAATCATAGTGTAATTATGAAGTCATTGCAAAATAGAGACTATAATGCACCTGAAGGAAAAGTAACATTAGAAAAGAATCACTATATGAGTCATTATATTTATCTTGGATATTTGAATGAAGAAGGAACAAAATTTGATATATATTATCAATCATCTTCTAAGATATACCCAACACCATGGAAACAGTTTGTTAATGTTGGAAAAAACAAATGTGATTTTAGTGATCCATCAGTTGGTTATAAACAAAAAGAATTATCATTTACAATTGGAATAATTAACTCTTTTACAGGTGATTATAGTGAATATGAAAGAGCAATTACTGATGGAATATTAGAAGCAGTTAATGAATTGAATAATGCAAATGGAATATTAGGAAGGAAAATCATATTAGAAGTTAGAAATCCAGAATCTGATGTAGATAAATATATAGAAATGGCAACAGAATTGGGTAGATTAGATGAAGTGAAAGTTGTGTTTGGTGGATCAAAATATAATATACAAAAGAAATTATATCCAATATTTGATCGTTATAAGAAATTATTCTTTTATACAGGAAATACAGCAGCTGGATTCTGTAGTGAATATACTTTTACAGTTCAGTCAACAAGTAGTCAGTTGACAAAAGGAATAGGTAAATTTATACTAGACAAATATAATGAATATGTGTTACTACAAATTGACACTGAATATTCTCAGTCATCCACTCGATCTACACTTAATTTGATAAAGCAAACAGGTAGTACAATTCATGGTCCATATGATGTAGCAAATATAACATCCTTAGATGAGATAGAAGATGAAATATTCTTAAGAAGTGCAGTTATTATAGCAATTGGGACAGGAAATATAATCACTCCAATCAAATATTTATGTAATAGAGGTTTAAATGCAAAAAGAATTACATTAATTATCTCTGGTCTAGATGATAGTGATTTAAAAGAATTAGATTCTGAATGTATTAATGGAATGTATTTTACTACCACATTTACAAAAGAAATGGGTTTATCAGCAACAGCTGATGATAGTTATGGTGATGCAGCTAAAGTATTTGTAACTGCAATGACTAATGCGTATGGTACAAATGTAGTGATTAATTCAGGAATGGAAGCAGGTTATACAGCTGTTAAATTATATGCAGAAGCAGCAGAAAATACTTATTCGTATGAATCACTTCAAGTTAGACCAAAACTGTATGGTTATAGTTTTACAAGTCCATCTGGTCAATTGGAGATGAATACTAATGGATATGCTAATCGTGTTATATACTATGGTCAAATTGGTGTTAATTATGAGATGAAAATATTAGATTTTGCATCTAAAGGAGAAGAATCTGAAGCTTATAATCAATTATTAGAAGAGAATGTTGGATATAAATGTGATTTTTCAAAGGAAGGTATAAATGAAGAAGACTTAAGTAAATTCAAAATGGATAGTATGAAATTAATATTTTTACATGATAAGAATAACAATAAAAAGGAAGTTCCTGTAATGATAGAGGAGAAGAGTTTAGTTAGAGAATTAAATTATAATCAAATTAATGGTAAATATGTTGAAGAAGTTCATATATTTGCAGATAGTATTGAAGAATTTAGAAGTGAATTAGCGAAATATGAAAATGATACAGATGTAATGAGTTTTATTGGTTGTTTTAGTATTGTATGTAGAAAAGCTGGTTTAGAAATAGCAGAAAAGACTAATAAACTCTTTCTCTATTTAGGTCAAACTGAAGGAAATTATTGTTCAGAAAATATAATCAGTATAGGAACAACCCTTCATCAAAAGTTGGAAATAACAACTGATTATGCTAAGACATTGAATGTCAATAATTATTATTTTATAGGTGATAATGACGAAGTATCACAACAGAATTATGACACTGCAGATGAGTATTTCAAATCAGAATTAGAATTTAATTTAAAACATACATTTGTAACAGATGAAACAATCACAGCAGATACAGTGAAAACAGTGTTTAATAAGATCTACAACATAGCTGATGGTAATAAAATTATGATATTATACTTTTTATCTGGTGATAGAGGAAAGAAATTTGTTGATATAATGAAACAAACATCTTCATTAACATCAGACATAATATTTGTTAATATTGTATATAGTTATTATGATTATATGGAATTTGATTTATCATTATTTGCTGGTATTTATAATCCTGTTAGTTTTAATCCATCATTAACCTCTGCATTAGCTCAATCATTTGTTGATGATACTCAGAAGAATATAGGTAAGAATCGTGAAGTAACTGAAGAGATAGAAAGTGTTCAAATAGCAATAACGTTATTAAAGAATGGTATGGTATTAGGAAATGAAGAATCAGGTCAAGCTATTCCAGATTTAAAGTATTTACTAGTAAATATGATTGGAGTAGAAACAGCATCTCCTTCTGGATCAATTGCTTTAGAAACTTCAGGTTATGCAAAGAGAAGTATGTATATAACAGAAATCAATGATGTTGGTGAAATAGTTCAAATATATCCATATTCAGGAAGTAATTCGATTGATATTCAAGCAAAACCATATTTGAATCATTTACCATCATTTTGTAAATTTGGAAAGAATGATGTATATTATGAATATGAGGTAGTTGGTAATGCAGTTTTTTATGTCTTAATGTCAATTGCATTATTGTGTTGTACTACTGCATTAGTATTTACCATATCCAACAGAAACAAAGTGATAATTCGTTCTTTTGGAAGACCATATAACTTCATTTTATCCATCTTTTTGTTCTTTTGTTCTTTGTCAGCAATTCCATTAGGTATTCCACCAACAAGAGATAATGATATTTGTATGCTTAGACCATTATTATTAGGATTAAGTGGTAAAGGAATATTAGCAATATTACTTTCCAAAACAATGAAATTATATAAAAAGAGTAAGAAATCAAAAATCAATATTACGAAGGTATATTATTTATAATCTATGATGAATATATTAATAGACTAAAATCTCCACATTAAGAGTATTAGGTTTTTTATTGCCATGTTTATTATTTGAAGTAGTACTTCATTTAATGTGGAGATATATACAGCCAAATGAATATGAAGAAGTATATAGTCAAAAATTCAGTTCATATTTCGATAATGTGTATATTCGTGGTTGTACACCATCTACAGCATTTAGTGCTGTTGAATTTGCAACTGATGGAATAATGGCTTTGATATTTTTATATTGCAGTTACGCTGCTAAGAATTGTGCTAATGAATTTAATGATTCTTTGAGTTTGTTTTTGACTGCTATTATAGTCAATATCATTTTTTTGTTTTGATTTTCTAGAATTTATTAGAAATCTTTAATTTCTTCTTCTTTTTTACCTATATTATCAACAGTTTTGATAGTTTTAGATTATAATATAAACAGTGAACCACAAAGTGCATTAATATTCAGAGGAATAGGAACACAAATCGTAGTTATAATTATTGTTATATTACAGTTTGGATATATCTTTTTTTTATAAGTCATTTATATATTAGTATTCTTTAATATAATTCAATGAAACTAATAACATTAGCAATCAGTGATACTGCTGATAGAGTGACAGAATCTGGATCAGCAAGTAGATTATTAAGAAATTCAATTATGTCTAAAACAACACATGGTTTATCCCAATCATTATTGCAATCCTCTACTATGACAATGACCCACTCCAAAATGTTTACTAGCACAAGACAAGGAGCATTGTCTCCTCATGGTCCTACCTCTCCTCATGGAGTTACTTCTCCATTAAAGTAATTATATAGTATATCCATATATATTAATATTATTTCTATTGATTTTATATTAATTATTTGAATGAATGTGGTTAACCCCCCAATAAAACAAAATAATGAATAGTTTTAGTTTATTATCTTCAAAATCCCTAAATTTAATGATGACAGTCTTTAAGATATGTCTTGTATGCTGCTTCATCCATTAAATCACTGTAATCATCCTTTTCTACGTTGATTTTAGCAATCCAACCTTTTTCAAGAGGAGATTCATTGATTAAGCTTGGTTTTCCAGATAAATCTTCATTGACTGAAGTTACTGTTCCACTGCATGGCATGTAAACTGAGCTGGCAGCTTTGACTGATTCAAGATTGCAGAAAGATTCTCTATTCGATTAGAAGAACAAAAAATACCCTTTAGCTAATTTAGCTCCCACTTCTGGTAATTCAGCATAAACTAATTCACCAAGAGATTCTTGAGCAAAAGCAGTAATACCAAGAGTACCTGTCTTTTTATCACCATTAAGCTATTTTCATATTAACATGAAATATACGTTTAAATATTCATGTTCTTTTGTATAGAACATAGCAAAATTACGACCATAAATTGAGGCAACTGTTTTTGGTACTGATCTAGCAATGGTTCTTGATGCAACTGCAACTCTATATTATAACTGACTAAATATATCCATACCTTGAGAGCATTTCAAATAACAATCTTAAAAAAAGAATGGATATGTTAATCAAAGGAATTAATTATAACTGAACATTTACTTTTTTTCTTCTTTCAAAATGTCTACAGACAAGTTTTCAGTGTTACTACCAACGTATATAAATAATTCAACTAATGATTCTACAGCTATAATGAGAAAGAAAACCTTCCAATATGTGTTTGTTTGATCAATAAAGCTTTTGAGAAAGCGTATTGCAAAATTATTATTATTATAAATTAGTGGTGAAGATTATGAAATTGTTATAGTAGATGATAATTCACCAGACGGAACGTATGAAGTTGCTAAGAAATTAGAAGTATATAAATGATTATTAATATGTCAATAGACTATATATCCAGGAAAATTGGTTTTAATGAAAAGAGCAGGCAAATTGGGGTTGGGATCAGCTTATATGGATGGATTAAAGAAAGTTACAGGAAATTATGTATTTATAATGGATTGTGATTTATCTCATAATGTATAATAAACTATATATTATTAATAAAATAATATAGCCAAAAGATATTCCAAGATTTATAAAGAAAATGAAAGAAAAGAAGACAGATATTGTTACAGGAAGCAGATACACAAGAGGTGGAGGTGTATATGGATGGAATTTAAAGAGAAAATTTACCAGTCGTGTAGCAAATTATTTAGCAGATACATTATTAATGCCAGACGTAACTGACTTAACTGGTAGTTATAGATTATATAAGAAAGAAGTATTAGAGAAGATAATGACAGTAATGGAAAGTAAAGGATATGTATTTCAAATGGAAGTGATTGTTAGAGCAAGACAGTTAGGATTCACTATTAGTGAAGTACCAATTACATTTGTTGATCGTATTTATGGAGAAAGTAAGTTAGGTAGTGGTGAAATAGTTCAATATCTAAAAGGATTATTTCATTTGTTTTTCACTTATCCATAAAATTTAATGTTTTTTCCCCTTCTTCCTATTATTTGTGTTGTTGTTTTAAAATAATAAATGTATATTTAAATAATAATTTTTAATCTGCTTTTAACATATCAATAGCTAAAGTCACTCTCTTCTGGAAATCTTCTAATGTCTTTAGAGCTTCTTCTTTTTCTTCATTTGTTAGTTTAGGATTTGCATTTCCTAACAAATTAACAACTTTTGATCCTAAATCAAGATCTACAGATTCATCATTCAATATTAGTGTTGCTCTAGTTCTACTTTCTGGATAAGGTCCAAATCGAGTAATTGCTGGTGTTCTTGGGAGTTTTGGATTAATTTTTAGAATTGTGTTTGGAACTGTGGTATATGTTCTGTCTTTCTTAATTGTCGCTGTTTCTGGTAGTTTTGTTGTGTTTTCACTTGGTTCAACTATAGATGAATCTAAGTTATTCATCATTTCTTTTATATCTTTTGTTTCAAAATTTGCTAAAAAGTCTTTCATGTAAAATGAATATTAAGAAAAATATATTTGAAATAGATTTATTTAAAAGATATAGGCATGTCAGCAATTTTTGACGGTAATGTGTTTAACTGAATATTCACATAACTTTTAATTCGCATGATTAAATCTTCCGCTTGATTTACGTTCTCATTCATCCAATCACTTATCTGAACAGAAAGATCTTGAAAAAGTGCTACGGCATTTATCACATCTTCTTTTACATTTTCTTGTTTCATTCGTTTGGATGAAGTATTTTTTGTACCAGCAGCGGCTCTTTTAGGCATTTAAAATTCAAACTTTTAAAAATAGTTTCAAAAATAGATTCGTTATTTAAATTATTAAAAATATATTAAATAACGATATATACCCAATTATACCATATATAGCATGTCATAAAGTAATATACTTGAATGATATAATAGTTATCATTCCTTCTAAGAATTAAAATTAAAAATTTATTCGTTTTAAAAATTTTATTCGTTACAATATGAAATCTTATTTCTACTTCAGTATATGATTATATTATAACATTGTTAGTATTATTAATCTGTTTATTCAGTTATGCTTGTGTAGTTAAAGCAGCTGATCCTACTAAGCTTCCAGATGGACCAATTCCTAATGATCTAGCAATTATTTATCCATCATTATTTGGGAATGTAGATGTTTATATTACAAAAGATCATATATACTACAATGAAGGCCAAACTTATAAATTTGCTTTATTTGTTGAATCAAAAGATCATACAGACTATAATTATACTGAGTATACTAAAGGCAATTTTGATCCAAAAAGATGTGCAATAAACTATGGTGGTGCAAGAAGGATGAGAGAATTAGAAGGATGCGTTCCCAGTGGTTGGGCCAGTTACAACTGGTTGAAGGATAATTGTGGAGGAGATCAACTTTCTGAGGATTTTATCAATGGTCGTTATGCAAATGTTCCACAAAAATTATATTTTGCTTGGAGAGGAGGAACGGTGTATGATTTTGATATTACAACAAAAACGATCAAAACTCAATCACGTCAAACTGTTTCAGAAGATGAGATAGATTATTATGATGCTTCTTTTGGTATTTTACCATCTTTAATCATTCTCTCTTTATTAATGATTTTATTAATGTAAAAGTAATAGTAGTGAAAGTATAGTAATATGAATGTAAATTGAATTATATTAACTATTGATATTGCTGTGTTTTTTATGTTGTAATGATTAGTGTTTTTTATTCGTTTCAAATGAAATCTTATTTCTACTTCAGTATATGATTATATTATAACATTTTTAGTATTATTAATCTGTTTATTCAGTTATGTTTGTGTGGTTAAAGCAGCTGATCCCACTAAGCTTCCAGATGGACAAATACCAGATGATCTAGCAATTATTTATCCTACAGGACAGAATAATATAAATGCCCAAATCACAAAAGATCATATATACTGTGTGCATACTGCCACTTATAAATTAGCTTTATTTATGGAAGTTAACCAACATGAGAACTATACTGAGTATACTAAAGGCAATTTCGATCCAGAAAGATGTGCAAGAGGTTATGGTGTAACAAAAACAGAAAAAAAATTAGCAGCTTGTAATCCCAGTGGATGGGCAGGATATAACTATTTAAAAGAAAATTGTGGTGATGCTGAGCTACCTGATACACTAATTTATAGTTATTTTGACCAAATTCCCAAAAAATTGTACTTTGCTATTAAAGACGGTAAGGTGTATGATTATGATGTTGATAAAAAGGAGATTACTACTACTGTACGTGAAACTATCGGTGCAGATAAAGTAGACTATTACACAGGTGCTTCTTCTTCATTAATTCCATCATTAATAATATTGTCATTATTATTGATATTATTAATCTAGATCTGAAACAGTAACAAAAAATAACAGTACAGTAAAGTAACAGGTGCTAATTATAGATGTTTTTTGGTTTTACTGTAAAAAAATATAAATTCGTTTTAAGAAATTATCGTTAGACAAAATGAAATCTTATTTCTTACTCTGTATCTGCCTCATATATAATATGAATAGTATTATCAACCGTCTTAATTTGCGATGCTTGCATAGTACAAGCAGCTGATGCTACTGTACCTCCCGATGGACCAATTCCAAATAATACCTGGATAAATTATAATAAATTAATGTTAACTGATGATCATATATTTTATCAACTTGTAGACAAACTTCAGTATGCAAAATATGTCACAAAGAAAGATTATGCTGATTATAGCGAATATACTCTTGATAATTTGGATTATAGTCAAACAGGTGTGTTTGTTAAAGGAGGGATAAAGCAAAGATTATTAGGTGAATGTAATCCTCCTGATGGTTTTGTAAGTATGAACTATATAGTGGCAAATTGTGATGGTAGTTGGTTGACTGATGGAGAAGCGAATAATCCATTTGTTAATATTGTACACCCTATAAAATTACATATGCAAGATGGGCAAATAATTGATAAGGATGATGGTAAAACAGTATATAATGTTCTAGATAGTGACAAAATAACAATATATCAAGATATATCTTCAGCTTTAATCCCTTCAATTATGATTATTTTGCTATTATTAGTGATATTATTGTAAATAGAAGATGATTAAGTAAATAGAAAGAAAGGAATAATACTAACATAAAGAATAGAGCAAATATATATTATTATTGGGTTAAAATATAATAAAAACATATATATAAAAATTAATTTCTCTTTCTTTTAATTGACATTTTATAAGGCAAATGTAAGAAACTAGTATCATGTTTTTTACTTTCAAATGTATCAGGTTCAAACAACTTCATTTTCATATTTAATGCAGCTTCAACACATAATTTTGGTGGCTATTTAAATAAAAAAAATATATACTAATTTAGCTTTATGAGTAGAATGAATCCATTCTATTTCACCATTATCATACCTAATCATATGATTCTTAGTAAATGAATCATATTCTTCTACAACAGCTGGAAACCATAACTTCTCTGCTTTTAAAATACATAGCGAATCTCCAATACATTCATCATCTAATGACAATGGTGAATAAACATAATATTTATTCAAATCTTCTGGAGTACCAGATGATGTAAATGGTGAAAGTAAATCCTCTTTTTTGATGATTAAATGTCTGGACTGCTGATTCTTTCTATCTACTTTGATGGCAGTTACAGTTGGGATAAATCTCCATATATCTCTATATAATTATAATATATAATAAATAGATATTATTATTTATACGGTTTTTTACCACTATTATCTAATCTAATCCATTGAGTTTTATCACCTTCTACTTTGGCATGATATCTCTTATGATAACCATTATATTTCTCTATTTTAGCTATTTTCCAAGTATCACTACCATTATAGACAGCGATATAATGATCTAGAAATAGAGTTGGTTCTTCACTGTAATAGATTAAACTCATTAATGGATCATCATACTAAATAACAAAAACAAATAAATTAATATATATACAACTTTTGATAATCTCAAAGTAGTTGGTGATAAATCTGCAAATGATAATGAATTCTTTCTATATTGAATAGAGGATGAAGCTAATGATGATGCTGATGATAAACTATTATTATTATTATTATTATTATTATTCAATAATGAAGAAGTAGATAATGTATTTGTAGGTGTATTATATATTGCCATTTTCTTTGATATTTCTTCTTTCCTTTTCTTCCCTTCTTCAGTTAATTCACAAATATTACATATATATTCCTTATCGTTGATAATCTCACGGTTATTATTGGCTATACACTTTGAATGGGTAAATCTTTTACATAAACAACACATTATTGCTGATTGAATGGAAGGACAGAGATCTTTACAGAATGGACAGGCATCTAGTGGTATTTCTGGAGTTAGTATTTGATTATTATTTGAAGAAGATGAATTATTATTATTAGATATTGTATTGTTTGATGATGATGTTGTTGTTGTTGTTGAATCTTGTAGGATTGTTTCTTTACCGGTTTTTTCATGGCAAGATGGACAAATATACTAAATAATAAATAATATATATATATATATATATATATATACTTGTATAATATTACTACCCATTGATGGAGTAACATTAACACATTTTCCATGATACCAATTGTGACATTCATTGCAATTTATATGATAAAATCGACCATCATATCTAATCAATATAAAAAAAAGAAATATAATATATAGTATAATAAATACGGTTTATTACAAATACAATACAACTGTTGTATCTGTCCTTGCTGTCCTTGTCCCTGCTGTTGTAATTGTGAATCGTTATTATTATTATTATTATTATAGTGATGATGCTTTGTTATTTTTGATCTATGTTTGGTTGATATTCCTTCATTACTTCTTCTCTTCTTTGTACTGTTGTATTCTTCATCATCGTCTGAATCTGAGGAGAATTCTGAACCACTACCAATTTTGCTATTCTAAAAAATATATTCGTTGTAAAAATACACTATCAGAAGATCTCTTCCTTTTAACACCTTTATTTTGATCTACTGGAGTAATAATAGGAGATGTAAACTCATTTTCACCTTTATTCACTACTGTTTCTAATGATGCAGTTGTTGTTGTGCTATTTATAAATGGGCTTGATGATGAGTTTGATTGATGAGATTGTATTGATGGAATATTCAAGGATGCGACTGATGTGTTTAACGGCGTATTCATTATCATTGATTTTAATTTATCACCATCATTCAGCGTATTCTTCACTTCGTTCACTAGGTTATGGAATTCGTGAGGTGATTGTCTTTGTTTTGGTGTTGTATTTGTTGGAGTAGTTGCTACAGATGAATCATTAGATACAACTGCTGGTATTGGTTTGGATGAATATACAACATGAACTGTTGCTTGTTTAATTGGATTTAATCCATTGATGGGTATTGTAGAAAATATTGAAGATGGTAATGTTGTACAATTTGTCATTAATATTGGCTTTGATTTGAATTCACTAGCTAATTCCTTCACATTATTGGCTAATTTTTGATTACCTGTTTTTATGGATATTGGTGGGGAACTAACAGCGGCATTATTATATATTGTCGTTAATAAATTTGGTTTATCTCCTTGCTTTTCTTCTTTTACCTTTAATAACTCATTTTGTGAATTAGTAATTGCTGGAGGTGATAATACTGATGATTGTGATGAATGGCATAATATTGATGGAATATGAGAAGCTATAGATTGTGAAGTCTATATCACAATAAAAATTAGTAATACAGATGACACTGGTTTGCCATACTTTGCTAAACTATTTGTAGTTAAATTATCTACCTTCTCACTGATGAATAGAGAAGAATTGACTTGATTTGAAGAATCTATTATGACAATGATATGGATAACATTAAAAAATACTTTGAGCTGAAGCAGAATCACTTTTCAGCGGAACTGTATTATTTATATCGATGTTTGAACTTGGTATACTCATCTTTCAATTTTTTAAGATTACCAAGCTTTCTCAAGCATTCTAATTCAAAATAGATTTTAAATTTGAATTTTTATTCTCTTCATTCAATAACGAATAAACTCTATATATACATACATATCAATAAAAAATTAAAAAATAAATAAAATAACAAATAAATAACTTTATTTTACTTCTAATCGACAAATATGGATCTTTCTATGGAAATAATAAAATATAAATAATCATACTCTCACATTTTATAGATATTAATGTAGGTAATGCAGCTTTCAACCCAGCAAACTGTAAAGTAGTCGTTTCATCAAACAAATTATAACTAATATCTAAGCTTCTCATAGAAGGACATGTTTCTTTACCCATCTTATCAATCAGAGATTTTATACCTTTTGACTCAATATTATTATTAGACAAAACCAATGATGACAAATGTGTCAATTTACTACTACCAATTGTATAACTAAGACAATAAATTCCATCACTTGTTAAACAGCAACTTCTTAAACTTAATAAATTTAACATTTTCATACCATCTGATAATAAACAATTACAAATACTGATCAAACCTGTATTACCTATTGCATTGTCATCTAATATTAAAGTGGAAAGTAAAGGACAACCTCCTCTTGCGAGTGTAGTAGTAAATGATGTGATTGCACTGTGAGTTATCCTACATCCTATAAATAGTATATAAATATATATATATATAATTATTATTATTTATACTTTCAAGATCTATATAAGTTAAAGTTGTTAATATCTTCTGTATTCTAATTGACTGAGATAATTTCTCCATCGCCATATTACTAGTTTCATTCCATTTCAATGATAATTTATCCAACTCTCTTAACGCTCCTTTAGACATACCAGAGGCGAGATATTCAATACCAGTATGAGTTATTATATTACCATCAAAGATAAGGGATTTCAAATGTGGTGCAGATTTTATACATTCTTTACTGAATTCTTTTAGACTATGATCTCCAATACGATTAACTATTATTATTATTATTAATATATATATATATATATATATATATATACAAGCTAAATCTAATTCTTTAATGTGTGGTAAACCACCTTTCTTTAGTGTTGTTATTACTTGCATTAGACCAGTATTACCAAATCGATTTACTAAATATAAATATAAATATAAATATATATATACATCCTATTTTCAATACTTCTAAATTTGGACAAGCTCCTTTTCTGAATACTTCCATTAGATAGGTAATTCCTTTACCTACGATCTGATTATCATTTAAATTAAGATTCTTCAGATGTAAACAAGCTCCAGCCAAAAATGCGGATGAAAGGACATTTGTACCGCCTATTGATATTCTATTTTCTGACACATCTAATACTTCTAAACCAATACAGCTTGAACTTTTTAAAGCAGATGAAAGAAGTTGTATTCCTTGTTCACCTAGTTTATTCCTCGATAGATGTAGTTCTAATAAATTTTGATATAGATTACTGCATAATGCATTCGAAAGTTTTGAAATGCAGTTGATTGGAAGTCCAACGCCTAGGTAAAATATATAGAAGGTATTATACATTTTATTACTTTAATCTGTGTATAAAGATCTAATTGCTCTAGTTCCGGTGATCTCTTTTTCAAAATCAGAACATCAGAAGTCTATTATGATAAAATGACATTTTGGGAACATACCTTTTCCTGTGGTACTGATGAGCATACACCCATCCTTTTGTATCAAGAAATATTTTATTTTATAAAAATAACGAACAAGCTTTTGCTCGAGTTTTTAAAAATGCTGTTACACATTGAATTTTCGTATAGATCGTTTATTTATCTATAGAGGCGGATTGGAGATATTGGCAGACAATGTTACTAAACATGAAATCAATGCCGATGTTAAGACAATCAAGGATTTAGTTAATTGGTTAGATAAAAACATTATCACTGGTTCTCATGATCTTTTTGTTGAAAATGGGTCAATGTATTGTTTAATTGAATTTATTTTATTGTAGTAAACCTGGAATCATTGTTATTGTAAATGACACAGATTATGATGTATTGGAAGGTGAAAATACAGTTTTGAATGATAATGATAATGTTGTTTTTGTTTCTACACTTCACGGCGGATAAATTTTGTGTTATTTATAAATTTTCATTTTTATATCTTGTATTTTTAAATAATAATTAAATAAAATTATCTATTTATATACATTAAAACTTACAACACTTTTCATAAATTATTCAATAGCCCACACAAACGCTGCATCATCACCTTCATAATCTTCTTCTTCTTCTTCATTATTGTTACTATTACTCTTATTAATCCTTGGTAACATCGATTTCCTTGGTCTCTGATAAGCACTTGCCTTCTGTCGAGGAGATGGTAATCGAGCAGATAAACAAGGAGATCTCTGTTCAAAAAATTTATGAATTTCTCTTTTTATTTTTAATTTCTTTCTCTCAACATGGAAATTCACTGGAAGTCCATCATTCTCTTTAATTAATTTCTTTTCTAACATTTTACCTGTTCTCCAATCTTCTGTTGTGTCTATACAATTATTCATATATTTCAATTTTCTTCCAATTCTATTTATTAATAAAAAGTAGTATTAAATATATACTGTTTAACTCTTAGATTTTCCACTTTCTTTGCATCATAAGGAGTAACTCCTACTCTTTTATCAGATATTACTGAATATTTATTCTTAAACAATTCATCTAATTCTTCTACATCTTTATCTTTGTATTTCTGTAATCCATTATCAGTGATAATAAATGGAGGTTTTCCAAATCTAGAATGATTAGTTTCATCGTTTATTTGATTCTCTAAAACAGCTTCTTTATTGAATTTCTCACTTCTTATTACAAAACCAATTTGCTTAATCACTTTAGACATGTTCTTTTTGTCTATTTCTTTTGATTTCCGTGCTAATTCTGTTATAAATTGATATACACCTTCAAATACCTCTGTTTCTATTGTTACAGATTCAAAGTTAATATCTCGTAGTAATATTGTACTATACAGTTCACAGAGTTTATCTAAAATTTCATCACATTCTTTTTTGATTTTATCTAAAGATTCTGATGTGATGGATTTATCTTCTATTCTTTTATCTAAATCATTGTATTCGTCTTCTTCTTGTAGATATTTGTTATACAATTGGAAATATTGTTTGAATGTTACTACAAAATCCACAAAACATGGTTGCTCTGTTAGTTCTTCGAATAATTTGTAGGATGTTTTACAGAATATTGGTTGAGATAATATAAAACCATGCACATCTAATAACTCTTCTCGAAATTCTGCATCTTCCACATTTGTGTCATATCTATTATTTGTTTATTCTAAAAATATGAATAATACTTTGTAATATTAAATGGATAATAATATGAATATATTGAAGATGTACTTGTATCAATGGAATAAGCAGGAAGGGATTCTAAAGCCGTATAAGGCATATCCAGTAAAGTCTTTAATGTAACTTTACTGGCCTTTCTTTTTGAGTTTTTCTTACCCAATATTACAGCTTCTAACAACATATATTCTATATATACCATATAATTCGTGAGTTGTTAATCCTTTAGTTTGAATAACACTATTTCGTTTTGAATGATTAGGTGGGTGAGGTGTAAATTTAGTTGCAAAAGGTCGTTGAGTTAAACGATAAGGATTGCTCATAATCACAAAAAATAAGAAAAAACAGTCAAAAAAATATTTGAGGTAATCAAACTTACTTTGATATTTAATATAAATTGTTTTCTCGATTGATCATTATTATGAAAAGAAAACAATAATAAATCATATAACATATTAAATAATATCTTTAGTTAATCTTTTATTAAGAAAATCAATTACTTTGTTTAGATAAGGAAGAAATATTTCTCTGTTAGATTTCAATTTGTTTGAATCTTCAACAGTGAATGGTGGATTGCCTTGATTAATTGATGGAAATAAAATCTATTAATTATACATCAATAACAAATATAATATTATACACTTTGATAATCATCTTTCCAAAATGAGTTAAATTCTTCTTCATTCATTACACTTATTTCTTTCAATGAATTACCTCCTACACAACCACCATTCAAATAGAAATCAACAATTAGAGATTTATTGTTACTACCAGAAGTAGTAGATGGTGTTTCTAACTGTTGAGATAATATTATTTGATTTAATCTTTCTTCAATTTCATTCACTTTTATTCTTTTCTTTGCATTTTTTTCTATCATTCGCATTATTAATTCTTCTATCATTAATTCTCTTTTACCATTCATTCTTTCAAAATTTAAATCTTTTCTATCACTGTTTATCTTCTCTATTAACTCTGACATACTATCACTTTCATTTAATACTCTTAATGTGTATATCTCATATAATATACAACCTAAAGAATATATATCACTCATTTCATTATATCCATCTCCATTTTCTATTAATCTTTCTGGTGACATATATGTTGGCGTTCCTGAAATTTCATTATCGTTTTTATCCTTTTTTACTGCAAATTCAAATCCACTTATAACTAACTCATTTTCATCTCCTATTAATATATTGTTAGGATTTAAATCTCTATGAATATATCCTTTGTTGTGAATGTATTTCAATCCATTTACTAAATCATACATATAATTCAACATATCCTATAAACAACATATTATTTAAATCAAGATATACAAAATTTGAAAAATACTCATTCTTATTCTTTCTTTCTTCTATTAATCCGCTTAAATCACCTTTCTCATAATATTTAGTATATAATACATTCGCAGTGTCATTTACTAAACAACCAACAAATTCGACCACATTTCGATGTTTTAAACCTTTTATTACATCAATTTCATCATTTGAAAATCCATGTTTCGTCTCTTTTCTTAACACTCTTTCACCAAAATGTTTTACTAAACAGATTTTATAGATATCATCTTCATCTATTAATTTAATAACTTCATCGCATTCACAAACTGATTCACTAGAGTCTTCCATTGACATTATAATATGAAATGAATACAATGAAGGTTTGATGATGGTTTGAAAATGTATTTTGAATTATTTGATTAAAATAAACATAAAATGTATTTATAATCAACTAAAACAATGAAAATATGTATAATGTGATATAAAATTACATTTTTATTAGCAAATAATAGAGTAAACCAATTAATAATTATCAATTATAAAATATTCCAGTTCTCTTTTGATAATTCTTTCTTTTCTTCTTCTGATATTCCATCTATCTCTATTTCAATAATGAATGTTAATGTTTCTAAGAATGATTTTAATTCTGATTTATCTATATCTTCTTTTAATGTTACTGATAATTTTTCTAAATCTTCAAATACTTCTTTGTTTTCTTTCATTAATCTCAATTCTTTTTCGTTTAATTCATTTCCTGATAGATATAGATATGTCAGTGGTTTATAATCTTTTAATCTTTTTATTAATACTTCTAATCCTTTTTCACTCATTCCAATGTCTATTCAAATTACACAAATTTATCCATATATTTGCATATTATCTCTACTCCGCCATCTCCAATTGGATTATTGTGTATTGAGATATATTCTACATTTTCTGGTAAAGAATCTGTTAATTCTTTTAATCCATTAGAACTAATTCTATCATTGCATATATAAAGTATTTTATAATCAATTTGTTTTATCAATTAAATGTGAGAATCATCCAGATTTAAATCTATTTCATTACAAATATAGATAATATACTAGAAAAATTATAGTTTTTATTATATTCATCTCTTTTCTTTTTAATACAATAATCCAAATAGTATTCCAATTCTTCTTTTGTCATTGAGGAATATTTCATTTCTATAAATGGATAATCTTCTTTTTCTAATGATTTTGAACATATTGTTTTTAATCCTTTCATTCTAATATTATTTCCATCTAAATTTATTGTGTTGCAATTAGAAATTGAATCTAACTTATCAGCCAATAATATTACATTTTCATCATCTATTGAGACATTACTCAATACGATACGATACTATGCTCATCATTTCTTTATCTAAACAATCTCTTTTTATCTTAAATATCATCTCATCTAAATTACATTCTCCATATCTACATTTGTGATGTAATTGAAATTTCAATTTATCTTCAATTGAATTATCTTCTTTGTATATTTTCATCATCAATAACATTGACAATATTCTTTCGTTTGGTTCATTATTGTAGGATTTTATTATCCTATCTTTAATCACCTCCCATTTTTCATTGTCAGCATAATATTTTGATGGATATAATATTGGAAATTTTATAATTACAATATCATTATCATACAACATATTTTTTCTTTCTTCACATATCACCATGTTATTTTCATCTTTTAATATCTCACTCACTTTTATCATTTCTTTTCTAAACTCTTTTAAACTTAATCTTTCTTCATTTTTCATTTTTAACATTTTATCTATCATTTGTTTCATCATATCATTACATTCTAAATCTAAATTGTATTTGCATCTCAGAATATTCTCTTTGGTGGTTCAAATTGTGATAAACTGTTCTTATTTCCTTTTGAAAGTGATGATGAGGATGATTGTCCAAATTCTTCATTTAATCTTCTTCTTTTTATACTATCGTATAAAAGTGCGTAAATTGTATGATTCTCGCGTCTTGAACACTTTTCATTCGTAGTTTGTACTGCTTCATTAACTCCATATGAAAGATCTGTTGTAGAAGGTAAATTGTCAATTACATAGGATGAAGGTTGAGGTGTAAATGGAGATCTCTGTGGAGTTAATTGATATGGAGGTAGTTGTAATGGGGATAATTCAAATAATGATTCTAACGGAGGTGGGTCTGAATAAGAAAATAAAGGGGAGTGTGGAGGTGAACGAGAAGGTTGAAGAAAATGTGAAGGCGAAGGTATTGGTGAAGATAAAGGAGATAAATCTAGATTGAAAATATTAGTAGGAATATTCCCATTATCAACAACCCTTTTGTCTAGTGTATTATTATTCCATTCTTACTCCTTATATTCTAAGCTAACCAAAATTACGTATAGAGTTGATTTCATTATTTTCACTACCAACAATGCTTTACTTGTTCCATTCGTACAGAACTTTGTATAATTATTAAGCTCTAGAGAAGAATAAGGCATATCAACTAAAATCTTCAAAATAATTATACCAGCATTTATTTTGGATTTTTCTTGCATCAATCTTATAGATTCTAAATATGTAACATGCATACATCACATGATTCGTGAATTGATCATTCTTTGCTTTAAACAACACTATTTCTTGTGAACAACTAGATATATGTGGCGCATTTCATTTGATAAAGCAGCATTGAGTAGAACGATAAGATTCTCTCATAATCACAAAAAACAATTTCAAAATGCTTGAGAGTAATCAAACTTATTTGATTTATTTTTTTCAATTACAACATAATAAGTGTATAAAATGAACGAAATATGTTTTTATAATGAAACAAAAGCAAAAGACTCTTCAACGCTGTTTTCTTCAATCCACCAACCGCCTTGGGATATCTTTTTCAAATAATCTCTGTCAATTCCTGATGATCCTTCAACTTGTCTTCCATTCAAATGATAATCACTTGGTTCTCCAATAACAGATAATAACTCATTTCCTTCATCACTTCCAGCATAATAAAGACATTTAATTTTATCTTCATATTTTACATAAATTGGAGCAGTTGTTTGATATATCCATTTAGAAGGATGATGTCCTCCTCTTTGATAAACAGGCACATATATAAATCCTTTATCATTTGGGTTGCATTTGGGTTTAGAAGATGATATTGTTTCTTTTAGTTTGAATATTCCACTTAATAAATCTTGTATGTTTTCATTACCTACTTTCTTTTTATCTGATTCATTTATCCACCACCAACCATATTGAGATATTTTATTCAAATATTCTTCATCTATTCCTGATGATCCAACAACTTCTCTTCCATCCAAATGTTCAAAATTTGTTTCTCCAATTACAGATAATAATTCATTTCCTTCCCTACGACGACCAAAATAAAAACATTTAATTATATCTTTATATCTTGCATCAATAGGAGCAATAGCTCTAAATATCCATTTAGAAGAATGATATCCTCCTCTTTGATAAACTGGAACATAAATATAACCTTCTTCTTTATTTTTCCACCACCAATCACCAAATCTTATTTTATTTAAAAAAAATACATCTAATCCTTCAGATCCTATTATTGTTCCTTTCAAAGTGGTAAATGTTGGTTCTACATTCACTGATAATAATCTATTTCGATTATTTGGAGTTTCATAATATAATCTAATAACTTGGAATGGGCAATTTTCAATTTCTACATCAGTAACATGAATCCATCTTGATGGATGTACATCTCCATAATAATAAACTGGAATTCTTCTTGGTTGGGATGGTGAAAATATTTCATCAAATAAATATTCTAAGCCAACAGAGGATAAAAATGATTTCATTCTCTTTGATATATTATAAATCTTAACTTCATCAAGATGACTTATTTCAACTAAAAGTTTCTTCAAATTATCTAAATATTTATTCTCTCCTTCTTTCAATTTACTTAAATCATCAACAGTAAATGGTGGGATATCTTGATCAACAACAGGAAATATCATATTTAAATAATCATATTTCCAATACTGATTAAATTCTTTTTGATTCATTTTACAAATATCTTCAAGTGATTTTCTTGCAATATGTTCATTATGTAAATAAAAACCAACTGTTATATTATAATCTACAGATGAATAATCTGACCAACAGGAACATAATGACTTTTTTGGTAGTGAAGAATTCTTCAAATCTTCATCGATAATTTCCACTCTTCTTTCAATACTGCTTAGATCTAGTCTTTTTCTAGGATCTTTTCTAATCATTTTCTCTATTAAACTTTCCATTGATAAATTTCTCTCTAAATTATTTCTTCCAAAACAAATATCGTTCTTATTGATTATTTTAGCTTTGATTTTTTCTTTATCTTTTCCAGCATATAATTGTTTTAAGGTATAGATTTCATAGAATATACAACCCAAAGCAAATATATCACTAGCTGTAGAATAAGGACGATTTTCTTCATTTTCATACACTTCAGGAGCAATATAATTATAAGTCCCTCTTAAGAGATTATCAATTGAGCCTTGTTCTATAGATAATCCAAAATCGCTTATTATTAAATTACCATCATCTCCAACTAATATATTTCCTGGTTTCAAATCTCGATGAATAATATTCTTACTATGTATGTATTTTAATCCATTTATCAACTCTTTCATACACTTTAATACAACCTAAACAAATATATATATATTAAATATTAGATATATACAAATAATTCAATGTCTCGATGATTTTGCTTTTCTAGTTTATCATGTAAACTTCCATTTTTGTAATATTCACTATAAAGGTAATAAATTTCTTCTTCTTTACTGAAATAACTATCTTTATAAATCATCATATCGTCATTGAGGACTTTATCTAACATTTTCATTTCCCTTTCACACTTTTCTAAACCATTATCTTTCACTTTTATCTCTTTTCTAACCAATAGATGGCCATTATGTTCTACTAGCTTCACACATTTTTTATGACCCAATTGTTTTACGATTATATCACTTTCAGACATTGATCTGGAAAGAAGACAAAACTATATGAATTTAAATATTTTAATCTAATACATGTTCTTGAATTCATTTATCGTATTTTATATACTTGATTGTGTATAAATATCTCTAATTATCAAAAAATAATTTCAAAATGCTTGAGGGTAATCAAACTTATTTGATTTATTTTTTCAATTATAACATAATAAGAAGTATATATAGAATGAAATGTCTATATAATTAAGCAATTACCATTTTCTCCTGTGGATTGATATCCCACCAACCGCCTTGGGATATCTTATTCAAATAGTCTTCATCTATTCCTGATGATCCAACAACTTGTCTTCCATTCAAATGATAATCACTTGGTACTCCAATAACAGATAATAACTCATTTCCTTCATTTTGACGAGCATAATAAAGACATTTAATTTTGCCTTTATACTTTACATCAATAGGAGCAGTTGTTTGATATATCCATTTAGAAGGATGATGTCCTCCTCTTTGATAAACAGGCACATATATATATTCTTCTTCTTTATTTTTCCACCACCAATCACCAAATCTTATTTTATTCAAAAATAATTCATCTAATCCATCTGAGCCTTTTATACTTCCTAAATAATGAACAAATGGAGGTTCTCCATTCACAGATAATAATCTATTTCCTTCATCAGGTCTTTCATACCATAATGATTGAACTTGTGAAGGACAATCTGGAATATCAACATCAGTTACATGAATCCATCTTGATGGATGTAAACCTCCTCTTTGATAAATAGGTATTTTTCTGGTGCTTGTTGAAGAAGGTAATGGAATTGTCTTAGTAGATGCTGTTGACGTAATAGAAGGAGGTAGTGGTATTGTTGAGTTTGTTGAGTTTGTTGATTTGATATTATAAGGCAATTCAAGAGAAGCTAGAAATAAATCAGTTCTCTCTGAAATACTAATAATCATTTCTTCGGGTAAATTTCTTAATAGAGGTAATAGTTTTTCCAGTTTATCTTTAAACTCGTTCTTTCTATTCATTAACATAAGTGCATTTTCAAGAGTAAATGGCGGATTAGTTTGACCAACAACAGGAAATATCATATTTAAATAATCATATTTCCAATACTGATTAAATTCTTTTTGATTCATTTTACAAATATCTTCAAGTGATTTTCTTGCAATATGTTCATTATGTAAATAAAAACCAACTGTTATATTATAATCTACAGATGAATAATCTGACCAACAGGAACATAATGACTCTTTTGGTATAGATGAAATATCTAAATCTTCTTCGATTATCTTTACTCTTTCTTCAATTCTTTTCAAACTTAATCTTTTACTTGGATCTTTTTCAATCATTTTCATTATTAGATTATCTACTAAAGTATTTCCATCTAAATTATTTCTTCCAAAACAAATATCGTTCTTATTGATTATTGTAGCTTTGATTTTTTCTTTATCTTTTCCAGCATATAATTGTTTTAAGGTATAGATTTCACAGAATATACAACCCAAAGCAAATATATCACTAGCTGTAGAATATGGAGGAGGTTGAACATCCCATAATTCAGGAGCTATATAATTATAAGTCCCTCTTAAGAGATTATCAATTGAGCCTTGTTCTATAGATAATCCAAAATCGCTTATTATTAAATTACCATCATCTCCAACTAATATATTTCCTGGTTTCAAATCTCGATGAATAATATTCTTACTATGTATGTATTTTAATCCATTTATCAAGTCTTTCATAAATATAGATACAGGTATTTCAAAATCTTTATGATCCTGTTTCTCGATTAAATTTCTTAAATCTCGATTTCTAAAGTATTCAGTGTAAATGTAAAACATTTCATGTTCCTTATCATGATAATACTCCTTAAATGTTAATACATGCCTGTTGCTAAGCTGCTCAATCATTTTTACTTCGTTTAGACAACGGTATAATCCATTTTCTTTCACATTCAGTTCCTTTCTTACCATTTGTTGTCCATTGTGCTCTACAAGCTTTACACATCCTAGTCCACCTTTTCCAAGTGGTTTAATAATATTATCTCCTTCAGACATTGTATATGTATTTCTATCAATCAAACTTTTGGCTTGATTCTATTCTATCTTTGTTTCTAAAAATGTCAGGAGGAAGAGTATAATAAAATACACTATATATGTTTATATATAATATATTAGAAGTTTAACTATCCAAAGTATGTTTGGTCTCCAGCAGGGGGATGGTGGGCAAGAAATCCAGCTTGGAGAAGAAATACAGTTGTATGCGCAATTGGAATAGCTGCAATATGCTTACCTGCAGTATGGTATGGTAGAAAAAATACTGTATATTAGATTATTGAGATATATTCTATAGAAAGAATACAGAACATAAATTTTATATTAAAATAATTATCTCACAGTAATTATTTGTTTTGTATAGATTTAAAAATACATATACATAAAAACAATACAAAATATACAAAATACGTTATTCTGTACTTCCAAACTTAGATTTTATTGCTCTAATGGAAGCATTGAACGAGGAACTCATACTACCAATATTAGCAGGATCAGCTGAATCATTTTCATTACTAAAATTAGACTTAATTCCATGCATAAACGATTTCATTTTTGATTCTAATGGTGGAGGAGAAGGTGATGATGATGGTAAAGAAGCATTAGCATCACTACTTTCACCAATTATATTCTTCTTAAATACAGCAGCTGTTCTTTCTTTAATATTATCAAACTTCTTCTTGATTGCTTCACTCACTTTTGGAGTTGAACTTACAGCATATTGTTCTTTACAGTAATTATTTAATTCATTCTTTATTGGTTGTAATAAATCTATATTAAAATAATAATATATAATAATACCTAATCTACAAGTCACTAATGCTTTTATACATTCAGGACCAGCATAAGATGTTTGTCCAAATTTATACAAAGTTTCTTGTACATATTCAGATACTGTTGGTGGATCACCTTCAATAAATGCTTCTTGTTGTTGGAATAACCAATTCTTTAATTCTTCTGTTAAGTATAACTGATCATCGATTTGTTCAACTGTTCTAATTTGACAACCAGACATTTTGAAGAGTGGAATAATCTCATTACTGGAGAAATAATCTCTGATTGTATTTTGATCATCTACAATACGTTCTACTACTGTATCTATTTCATTATCATGCCAACCTTTACATTTTTTAAATATAGAGAAATAACCAGCAATCTATTAAATAATAATAATAGTATATAAACCAATTTTAAAAAGCATTCTTTTATAATATAACCAACATAATATGGACAACTAATCCACTCCTGTAAATCTACTAAATAATCATTAATAGTTTCAACAGCATTACCTAAAGGATCAACTGCATTCTCTATCCACTGTTGTTGGAATAGATTCTCATCTAAATGTGGTTGAATATCAGACATAATCAAATTAACCAACAAATCTGAAGCATATTGTCCTACTTTAACATATTCAGCTACTACATCACTTACTGCATTACTCATTTCTAACATATCTTTCTCATTCAAATCAGGTATATTGTATGGAATGTCTTCAAACTTTTCTTGTAGACTAAATGCATCATTTACTGTTGCACATAATTCTTCCAAATAATCTGTTGGATTTCTCTTTAATTCTTCAATTATATGATGTTGAAATGGTGCAAATACTTGCATGCAGGCTTGAACTACTGTCAATAACGATTGTCCATGTAATCTTTCATTTACTACTTCAATCTGATTGGATAATATGGCAAAGGTATCTTCTGGTTTGGGTGTTACATAATTATTAAATTCATTGAGTATTGGATCATCATATCGATTGTAGATATTAGCAATCCATAATGTCATTTGTTCAGAAACTGCATCACTATATCTTGCCATTAATTGTGTCCTAAATGCATAGAATTCTGTGAAATAACCTTCTGCGTTGTAATTAGTTAATTCTTCTTTGAAAGAGTCTAGCCATTCTACACATTGTAATACTTGCCCTTGATCGAGTGTATTGATACTGAATAATGGAGCAATGTAGAAGAGAACAGCTTCTTTGTATTGTTTTAGGAAAAGATTCATTACATCATAACTATATAATATTATATATATAAATATATATATATATATATTTAGAATAAAAATGTAATAATGAAAACAAAAATAAAAATAAAAACAATTATTTATATATATAAATATATTATATACTGTGGTGGGAAACAAGGAACTACAAATTCATGTACATGTTCTAAATCAGATACCATTACATTCCCTGCCTTTAATAATCCACTAACATCGTTCTTTATACACTCTTCATTACCAAATAATCTTTCTATTCTTCTTTTTACTGTTTGTTTTAAGATTGATTTACATTGTTCTCTCCAAGATGTAGTTTCTGAGGGATCTAGCATTATATCCTCTGGATCTTCACCTCGAGCTTTAGCTTGATTCTTCTATTTTTCAATACATAACAATAATGAATTATACTAATCTTTTAATTTTCTTCTCTATTCCAATATCTCTTCTTTCTATTATTTCTAATGCTTTTACTAATGATGCTGGATCTAATTCTGACATCTCAAAGCATCTCTGTATGTGTTCCCATAATCTAGCTTTAATTACTTCTCCTAACGCTTCCATCAGTTGAAATTTGTCTGCTAACGTTGATTTTATAGCTTCTTGATTTTCAGCTGCTTTTTGCTTCTGTTTCTGAGATGCACTGCTATTTCGTATTTCTTCAGCTTGTACTGCTAATTCACGTAATACATCTGTTTTCCAGGATAGTAGTTGTTTCCATTCTGTATATACTTCCTTCAATGTTCTGTAATTGTCGAGTAATAATTCATGTAATTCATTACATCGTTGGGGTACTTGATTGAAGAAGTCTATTTGTTCTAAAGTTACACGGAGATTTCTTCTACAAGTGGTGATTTGACGAATATGATTGTAACTAGAATTAATATTAGAATTAATTAATTTATACTGTGAAAAACTATTTTTGGTCTTTTCTGATAATTCATCTATCGAACATATACGTGTCTTTATATCTGCAACTTCATCATATATATTTTGTAATGACTAATATTTAGAAATTCATAAAAATACATTCAATTCTTTCTGTAATTCATCTAGTTGCTGTTGTGTAGCCGTGCTTAATTGCGTTTCTAAAGCGGCAAACGCTGCAGAGTATCCTAAGAGTATATCAACAACTAAAAGTACTATCTTTCAGTGTAGGGATTTTATCAAAATCTTGAGGACTTCTAAATTTCTTTTTCATTTCTTCAACAGCATCGATTGTACCTTGATGCAATAAAGAGATTTGGTGAGCGTCGAACTCTTTCTTCGAGTTAAATGTCATATCACATAGTTCACATACATGTTTTCCCCTAAAAAATAATGATTAGATGAATACATCTTCTGTATATGAAATTTTTATTAAAAAATCTTTTCAAAAGGCTTGATTACTTATTCAAGCCTGTTCTTACATTTTTGTAATTACATTTATATATAGGTATGTTGATACCAGAAATAGTAGAAATTTTGAAAAAGAATGAACTAAACTATCATTATACAGTATTATTAATATTATATGTTGTTGTAGATTTGTAATACTATCTATGTTGATAAATGTACAACTGTTATTACAGTGAAAAACCAAGAAAAAAGAAGAAGAGATGTTTTAAAAGTAATTAAATGCAATTCTGAAAAAGAATCACTGTTTATATATTTTCAAACAATCAAACTAGTGAACACATTGCATCATCCAAATATCTGTCATATTTACTCAACAATAATATTTCCTAAAGAGATTACCTCACTATTTCACATTATGGATTTATATAGCAAATCTCTTGCTTATTATACTCAAAAAAATAATGCAATGAGTTTATTAGATAAAGTAAAAATAATTTTAGATATTTGTGAAGGTATAAAATGTTTAAATAGTTGTAATACACTTCATGGTAATTTGAAGTTAGAAAATGTGTTGTTAAATGAAGATGGAACATGTGCAATATCAGATTATGGTATTAATAATATCAAACTGAAAGATTATTACAATAAAGAGTATTATCAATTTCAAAGTCCAGAACAAATAATGAATAAAGAGATAGATATAAAGACTGATATTTGGTCAGTTGGATGTATTTTTTATTTCTTATTAAAATCACAATTACCATTTAAAGCTAAGTCACTATATGATTTACAGTGTCTGATATTATCAGGGGAATACATAGAATTTGTAGCTATCAGAAATTATAAAGAGATTATTGAAAAATTATTATCTGTAAATCCAAATGACAGAATGACAGTTGATGAAGTTATTTCATCATTGAAAAGTATTTATAAGTTCTATTAATTGTATTAATAGGAATTGATAAATCTGATATGACAGAAGAAGAGCAAATAAATCCAACATCTAAAGAGATGGATCAGTTAATGATAGATAATAAATGTGTAGGAATTGATAAGATAATATGCGATTGTGATAATAGAAATGATTGTATATTTCTATTATAATATATCCAATAGATACATCACTTCATCTTTTATTAAAGAATATTTTAATACAGAATAGTTTATCGTTGTTTTTTACTTTAGTTAATATAGTGTGGTTTAGTAATAACAAAAAGATTGTTTCAGAAATTAATAATTACTTTAAACAGTTTTTAGAAAGTCCATTCTCAGATGTTTCTGAATATAGCAGGATTATGAATAAACTGTATGGTATTTTATGTATGGAAGAATTTAGCATGTTTATTAAAGGTATATTTATTATTAATTATTATTATTACTAAAATTAAATAGAAATAGAATTAAATCCAAATGAAATAACAATCCTTACTAATAATTTCAGTAGGATAGATACACTTTCAAAACTGTATTTGTATGATAGTAAAATAGATGATGATAGTTGTTTAACATTATTCAACAGTATGACATGTTTGGAAGAACTTGAGATTCTTTCAATAAGGAAATTTTGTTTTACAAATGAGAGTATTACAGCTTTAAGTAACAGTCTTTCACAGTTGTGTAGTTTAAATGAACTGGAATTTGAAAGTATTTAGTCATTCATTTGTATTTAATATTTTTTTATAGATAATTCATTAACAAAGAATCAATGTTTTACTCTCTTTACTTCATTACCAACAATCAAACATCTTAACATATTTACATTTCAATACAATATCCTAAGTGAAAAAGAATTTCAGTTTTTAAAACAACAGTTGTTAAACATGAAAAGGTTAAAGGTATTAAATCTATTCGGTACAAATTTAGTTGGAAAATGTTCTGCAATATTATACGATTTATTGCAGCAAGTGAAGTCTCTGAGAGTATTAAAGATTCCTAATACAATGAAATGTAGTTCAATATATATCAATGCTTTTCCTAAAATAGATATTACAGTTAGTAGTTTTTAAAAAAATCGTTTGTTTAGTTTTTATTTCCTGTTTTGGCTTAGTTACAACCATAATTATGAAACAACAGTCTTATGTTGGTTCTATACAATTCCCAAGGCACAGTTAATAAAAGGAAAAATGGAATTAATGTGGGGCTTGTATTTCTTTTCTTAATTGAGTAATAAAGTCATCTTCTACATCTTCATCTTCCCAATTATTCTTCCAACGTCTGGAATCATCAATAGCAGCACTATCATCCTCCCATTCTATTTAAAACAATATGTAAACAAAAACTATACCATCAACTTCAAATTCATCAAAGTCATCATCTTCTTCTAAAGTCTCTGCCACTTTCAAATATGCTTGAACATATTCTTTTTCTGTAGTTTGTTCCATTGAATAAGAAGAAAAAAAGAATGAAACTGAATGAAAATTTTCAATAAATACCCCAGAAAATTAAAATTCTTTTTTTCTCACCCAATAAATCAATTTAATCAAGAAAAAATATTAATTCAGAATAAATAAAATATACACATTTAGTCATGAAATAATTTATCGCTCTATTTGTCTGAATCTGAATTTTCTGGAATGGCTGTTTCTTTACTTGCAACAGTAATAACATGAGCAACTACATCACCTCCTCCACTACTACTAATATTATTCTCATTTCCATTATTTCTATTCTCAAAATCTATTTCAACGTTAGAAGGGCGTGTAGTTCTAGCATTTCCATCATTCGACATTTTCGTCACAGTAAATTCTTTAGGTTTATATGCTTCTTCAGATAATTCTTTCTGTTTTTCACTTTGATCTGTAGTTTGTGGATGAAGTGGAGGTTGTGTAGGTGTTACTTTCTGTAAAGGCATTGGCGAATTATTTGAACTAAATGAAGAGGATGAACTATACGAACCAGATTCATGTTGTTGATGTAATTTTGGTGGAGGTGATTTATAACGATTATTATTGTTGTTATTTGCAGTTGCATTATTATCATTAGTAATTACTGTCAATTGAATTTCACCTATTCCTCCTCCTTCTCCTGTTTTCATATTATTATTATCTAATGTTGGTGGTGGTATTATTGTTGGTTCTTCTAATGAAGTTGGTTGTGGCTGAGGTTGTAATTTCTGTTGTTGTTGTTGTTGTTGTTGTTGTTGTTTTACAATATATTGATAAGTTGTAATTCCTCTGTGCATTAATTTGATATGAAAAATGACTAAATCAATGAGGTAATAGAATAATATTATCAATAACACTACATAGAATGCATCAATAATGATTAAACCATAACCTGGTAGTTTGGCAGTTTTACACATATTCTCTTCGTCATTGTATTTTTTACAACCAAATAAATCACTTACTATAATATATTTTAATATATATATATATATACAATTATCTTCAAATTTCTTCTTCTGTGCAAAGTAAAGAATAAATGTGACAATTCCAACTACAAGTTCAAAAAACACCATTAATGTAGCTGAAAATAAAGCAATTATGAATGGAGAATAATTCTTCTTTCCTACGCAATTGTTTAACCATATGCAATGGTGATCAAATCCATATACACATTTATTACACTTTGTACAATGCCTTGTTGATTGATCTATCTGCATCTTACATATATAACACGATCTTTCTAAATCTGTTGGACTTACGTATGACTCTTTAAACTCTGGATTATATGCGGTAGTATAAATGACAAATATTATTGATAAAACGGTAAAAATAGATAAAAATATTATATATGGTACTTTAAAACCAAGTGGATATAAATATAACACTTCTATAACGGCAATAATATAACAAATTGGACCTAAAATCCATGTAGTCACTTGATAGGGATGCAAAGGGTCTTGAAACCCATTAGTCCTCCTTTTCGTCGCAGTGATCTATAAACATTATATTTATATGCTCATACAGCCATGATATTTTTAAAACAATATTTTTAATTCTGAATGAAACGGACATATTTTTGAAAGATTGTTCTAACATGATGATGATCATAAATTCCTTCAAAAGTATTAATATTGTATCAATCGATCAATTTAAAATTTTAAAATAAAGCAAAAAATAAAATGCAACATGATCAACCTTTTTTGAATTGTTGCTTATTTCAACATACTCATACTAAATTCTATTAAATAAGATTTAATATTGTGATATTCTATCGTTATTAACCATTTTGGATTTTAAAAAATAAAAAACGACTATATTTTTAGTACAATTAGAATTTCATTTTAAAAATGGATGAGCCCTTTTCCCCCAATGCTGCAGCAAATAAGAAATATCAAAGTAAAATCATATCGATTATCATTTAGATCTACAAAGGCAGCATATAAAAGAACATGACACTTTTTTGAAATTTTTAAAGTCTATAGCTCCTGGATGTATTAATAATTTATTTTATTTTATCCTAGCAAGTGTGCCTAAAGAGCTAGAATTGGATATACTAATGGATTGGTGGTATAAGAACAATCGAGGAGGTGTATGAATATATGATATGTTATTATGAATAGATGGAGAATAAAGAAGATAAATTTTTATTAAAACAATCAGAAGATAGAGTATATACAACTAAATTATCATTATAAATAGTTGAGAGAATTAATTCCCAAATATAAAGCATTGATAATAGAATATAATGAAATGAGGCACAGATTAAAGAAGACTGAACAACAAGTACTTAATCTAACAACCAGAATAGAAGATCAAGAAAATGTAAAAAGACAATTAAAAGTATTAAAATAATAATATTATATAAAATAGAAATTGAAAGAGAATAACAAACAATTATCAAACCGTCTATTATCCATTGGAAATACCTCACCCAAAAGCAATCGTCGTCGTTCATCCGTAGCTAGTAACCCTGATAATAATAATAATAATAATAATTCAACAATACCACCTCCTTTACCTCCAACTATACCATCATCATCATCATCAAAATCAGATGAACAATATAATAAATTAAAATCAAAATATGAAGAATTAAAGACAAGTTATAATGACCTATTAGCTGATTATAAAAAGTCTCAGAAAACATTATCAGATGTTAGAGTATATATATTAATAAACTATTGTTTTTCTATAGAATGAAAACACAAAATTAGAAACAGAAAATAAGAAATTACAATCGAATTATCAACAGTTAGTTCATAAATCATCTTCTAATGAACCTATAACAACGAATGATCAATTTAAAGAACAAATTGAAAAATACATCACAGAAATAGAAGAATGGAAGGATAAATACAGTCAATTAGAAGAAGAATATAATAAAGTTAAAGATATACAAGAAGATTACTCAAAATTAGATGCAGATTATAAAAGTCTTATGGAAAGAAGTAATAAAGTAATTTCTTTACATTTAGATAGTGAAACTAAACAGTGTAACATGTTTCCTCATACAAGTTCTGCTTTGTTAGAAGAATGGTCAAATGCGACAAGTTCAGCTGATTCTGAACATCCTCCATCATCATCTCCTTCAAGATCAGAAAGAAAATAATAAAATATATGTTTATTGATTTAAATATTTTTTGATTATAAACAAATATTATAGTTAAGGTCAATTACCTCATTATAATGACATACATAACAAAATAAAAAACAATCAAAGAAGCTTATGGATGTATTTAGTACTGTAAACATTTAGTCTTTGATAATCATAATAAAACTGAAGTAACTAAACAGTAAAATGAAATTTTATTCTTGTATATTTTCGTTAATATAATCTTATAGTGTTTGTTTATTGTCCTCGTAGTTATTGCTTCTGCTTACGGAGGTGATATTCATTCCGATAGAATGTCAAGAAGAAGACAGAGAGTAGATAAGTCAAAATCTCTTAAATTAGCCCAAAAGCAAATCAAACAATTTGCCAAGCCATTATATTTAACTGGACAAGGTGTTCTTATTAGCGATACAAAATATTATTTCATAAAAAGAACAATGAAGTATATATACACGGCTGTTTACAGCATAAAAACAGTAATAACTGGTGTAGATTCAGTTGATATTAGTGATCTTATATTAGATAAGACAACAAGTACTTTTCAGTTCAGTGAAGAAGATATCACCTCAAAATTCAATGGATGTGATATAACATCATCAATTGTTTATACTTATGAACAGCTTAAGTGTCTCTGAAAGATGTGAAGCTATTAAGGCATTTCTGAGAGATTTTTGAAACATCTATTTTTATACCTACCAAAATAGAGAATTATGATTTAAAATCATCATCCCAACAAATTTATACAACAGTATCAATTAGTATTATCATTATTTATATTAATATAATAATTAGATGATGAAGAACAATTTTAATTATAAGCTAAAATTCGGTTTAACAACATATAGTGTTGATTTCAATAAATATAATTTTTACTCCTTTTACTTAAGGTATGGGGAATATAGAGAATTAGAATTATATACTTCTAATTACAAGATATGCCACTTTATTGGTGAAAGGTATTTTTTCATACGAATCTTTATCTGATTGATTATAAACATGAAAATAATTACACAATTGGATATGGTGAATGGAACCCAGTCTATTATTTCTGTATAGATGAAGATTGTAATTATTTATTTCAAAGTAAGGATTTCACAGATGAACAATACATTGATTTGGTTATTTACTTCCGGCAGCTAAAAAGATGAGCAAAGAAGACGCATTAAGTAGATTTTGGAATGATTTAGAAAGAGAAACAGAATCAATAATAGAAGCAGCTGATAAATATGTTCCTGAAAATCCTAATGAAAGAATGAATGATATATCAAATAATAGAAAGTTGGCAGATGGAAAGAAAGGATATTACTATGAAGATGTTAAGATTTCTGCTAGTTATGAAGATAAAGGTTATTATAATGGATATTTTATTGTTAAAAATATGTTAATAATCATAGATCAATCAATTCACACCAATACGAATATACTCAATCTAACTTGGTGATAGAAATTCCTAGTTCAAATGAAATAAAAATAGAATCAATTAATGATGTTGATCAAGATAAAAGTGGAGTATATACAACAGATTATTCTGCAAGGAAATGTGATGGTTTTATTACAGTAAAGTATATTAACTTGAATTTAATTTGTTTATAGTAACTCAACAAAATGTGGAATTGAAGATATAAACATCATATTTTAAAGCAATAGGAAATACATATAAAATAAATGGATTAAAGCTAGAAGTAATAACTCCAGAATCAACTAAAACATTTGATTTAATTGAAACAGATGAAACAATATTAAATGATATAATTCCAAAGATTACTACTAAAAGATTATTAATTCCAGAAGGCAAATGTATAGTAAATGAATATAATTTGTCATATAAGGACACTACTGGAATTGATGGTTGTTATAATAATGTGTTTTATTACACAGCATACAGAGAAAAAGAATCTGAAGCAAAAAGAGAAAGCTTTGATTTTAACTATGGTAGTGAGTATGATAAGGATGTTGAATTAATATACTATACATTTGAAGGATTAGAAGATGGATATTATTATGGTCCATATGGAAATTATTATCAATATTATTTACAACC